>PISX010027778.1:0-22532 GCA_004024625.1 Mellivora capensis | reverse complement strand
TCTTCTGCCTCATTGATCCTAGCAGTAAGAGCCTCCATTTTTGATTGTACCTCATTAATAGCTTTTTTGATTTCAAATTGGTTAGATTTTAGTTCTTTTATTTCTCCAGAAAAGGCTTTTATTTCTCCGGAGAGGGTTTCTCTAATATCTTCCATGCCTTTTTTGAGCCCAGCTAGAACCTTGAGAATCATCATTCTGAACCCTAGATCTGAGATATTACCAATGTCCATATTGATTAGGTCCCTAGCCTTCCGTACTGCCTCTTGTTCTTTTTTTTGTAGTGAGTTTTTCCGCCTTGTCATTTTGTCCAGATAAGAATATATGAAGGAGCAAATAAAATACTAAAAGGGTGGCAAAGACCCCAGGAAAATGTGCTTTAACCAAATCAGAAGAGACCCCAAATCATGGGGCGGGGAGGAGAAAGGGGATAAAAAGAAGTTCAGAAAAAAAATTTAAAAAAAGAAAACAAATAAAGAAAAAAATATAAAAAAGAAAAAAATATATATATATTAGACTGGTAACTAGAACAGGGTCACCCACTTAATTTTGGGAGTATTTTGGTCTCTTAGAAGAAACTGCCTCCCAAAATTTTAAAGAATGAAAAACATATATAAGGGTAAACACAATGAAGGGATGGGATATGCCTATAAAGATGAAAAAAAATTTTTTTAATTTCTGAAAAAAGGAGTTGATAAAGTAAGTTGATTGGGAGAATAAAGCAAAAGAAACTGGAGAGAATTTGCTGTAGCTGGAGACTAGAACAAGCCCGGAGCTAGACTTAGGGTATATTTTGATCTATTAGAAGAAGTTGTACCCCAAACTTTTTAGAAGAAAAAACCCTATGTGTATACAAAAAATAAAGTTTGATACAATGAAGGATAAAACATGACTATAATAATGAAGGTTCAAAAAAGATTATTATTATTTTTTTAATGAAAGGTATTGTTAAGATAAAGTAGTTTAAAAACGTTAAAAGAGGAAAGGATAAAAGTTAAAAAAAAATTAGCAGAAGAAAAAAAAATAAAATTAAAAAAAATTAATTAACTGCAAGACTAAAGAATCATGGGGAGAAAGCCATGAATTACATGCTTTGTTTTCTTCTCCTCCGGAATTCCGCTGTTTTCCCTGGTAAGTGAACTTGGTCTTGGCTGGATTTCTTGTTGATCTTCTGGGGGAGGGGACTATTGTAGTGATTCTCAAGTATCTTTGACCGAGGCGGAATTGCACTGCCCTTACCAGGGGCCAGGCTATGTAATCTTCTCGGGTTCGCTTTCGGGTGCTTTTGTTGCCTGAATGCTTTCTGTAGAGTTCCAGAGGATGGGAATGAAAATGGCAGCTTCCCAATCTCCAGCCCGGAGGAGTCAAGAGCTTGGGGCCCCACTCCTCAGTGCGCCCTCAGAGAAAAGCGCTCAATCACTCCCATCTCCCTGGCCTCCAGCTGTGCTCTGAGCTCACCCAGCCTGTGACCAAGTGTCTCTGTCTCTGGCACACAGCTCCGCCTGGAGTCTCTGAACCCTGCAGAATCCTGAGCTCTTCCAGGGGGTGTCTCCCCAGATCTTATGGGGACCCCACTCACAGAGCAGTGGCCTGTGCCAAAGATTATGTTTCAAGGCAACCCCAAGTTGAGAGCTCACTCCTTGGCTCTGTCTTTGTAGCTGGCTTCCCCACTCTAATACCTGCCAGCTCTGTGACACTCAGACACCCTGATCCTTCTGTGACCCCGTGGGACCCGGGGCCATGCTGACCCCACGTGGGCTTCACCTCAGTTTAGCTTCTGGAGCAATGACCCTCAATGGAACAGACTTTTAAAAGTCCTGATTTTGTGCTCCATTGCTCTGCCACTTGCCAGGAGCTGGCCCCTCCCTCCATGGTCTATCTTCCTGTCTCTTTGTATTCACTTCTCTGCCGGTTCTACCTTTCAGAAAGTGGTTGATTTTCTGTTTCTAGAATTGTTGCTCTTCTTCTCCTGTTGGATTTGTAGGTGTTCGCAATGGTTTGATAAGCTATCTAGCTGATCTCCTGCGACCTGATGTCATCTCAGCCTGCTACTTCTCTGCCATCTTGACTCCTCTGCTATTTCATAGTTTTTAGTATATAGGTCTCACACATCTCTTGTCAAAAAAAAATCACAAAGTATTACATGGTTTTGATGCTATAGTAAATAGGTTTTTTTGTTGTTCTTTATAGACTTCATGTTTTTTAATCTTTTAGGTTTTTTTTTTATTAGTTTTGGAGGTAGAATTTGGTAATTTATCAGTTACATATAACACCTAGTGCTCATTACATCAAATGCCATCCTTAATGCCCATCACCCAATTACTCTTCCTCTACTCACCTCCCCTCCAACAATGTTCAGTTTGTTCCCCAAAGTTCAGCATCTCTTACTGTTTGCCTCCCTCTCAATTTTCATCTTATTTTATTTTACCTTCCCTTCCCCTCTGTTTTATTTCTTAAAGTCCACATATGAGTGAAATCATATGGTATTTGTCTTTCTTTGACTGACCTATTTCATTTAGCATAATACCCTCTAGTTCCACCCATATCATTGTAAATGGTAAGATTTCATTCTTTTTGACAGCTGAGTAATATTCCTGTGTGTGTGTGTGTGTCTGTACACCACATCCTCTTTAGCCATTCATCTGTCTTTGGGCATCTGGGCTTTTTCCATATTTTGGCTATTGTGGACATTATTGCTATAAACATTAAGGTGTATGTGCTCCTTTGGATAATTATGCTTGTATCCTTTGGATAAATACCTAATAGTGTAATTGCAGGATACAAAATCAATGTACAGAAGTCATCTGCATTTCTATACACTAACAATGAGGCAGAATAAAGAGAAACCAAGGAATCAATCCCATTTACAGTTGAACCAAAACCCATAAGATATCTAGGAATAAACCTAACCAAAGAGGTAAAAGACATGCACTCTGAAAACTATAAAACACGGGGTGTCTGGGTGGCTCAGTTGGTTAAACATCTGCCTTCGGATCAGGTCATGATCCCAGGATCCTGGAATCTAGCCCTGCATTGGACTCTCTGCTCAGAGAGGAGTCTGCTTCTCCCTCTCCCTCTGCCTGCTGCTCCCCATGATCATGCACTCTCTCTCAAATAAATAAATAAAAATCTTTAAAAAAGGGAAACTATAGAACATTTATGAAAGAAACTGAGGAAGACACAAAGAAATGGGAAAACATTCCATGTTCATGGATTAAAAGAACAAATATTGTTAAAATGTCTATGCTACCTAGAGCAATCTACACATGCAGCGCAATCTCTATCAAAATACCATTGCATTTTTCACAGAGCTGGAAAAAACATTCCTAAAATTTATATGGAATCAGACAAGACCCTGAACAGTCATAGTAATGTTGAAAAAGAAAACCAAAGCTGGTTTTCCAAACTTCAAGCTGTATTTCAAAGCTGCAATACACATAGTATGGTACTGGCACAAAAACAGACACATAGGACAGGGAAGAGAATAGAGAACTCAAAAATGGACCCTCAACTCTATGTTCAGGTCAACTAATCTTACTGACAAAGTAGGAAGGAATAGCCAATGGAAAAAAAAGTCTCTTCAACAAATGATGTTTGGAAAACAGGACAGCCATATGCAGAAGAATGAAACCGGACCACTTTCTTACACCATACACAAAAATAACCTGAAAATGCATGAAAGACTTAAATATGAGATAGGAATCCATCAAAATCCTAAAGGAGAATATAGGCAGCAACCTCTTTGACCTTGGCTGCAGCAACTCTTTGCTAGACATGTCCCCAAAAGCAAGAGAAACAAAGCAAAAATGAACTATTGGGACTTCAAGATAAAAAGCTTTTGCACAGGAGAGGAAACAGTCAACAAAACTAAAAGACAACACATGGAATGGTAAATATTTTTTTAAAATTAATTTCATTTTTCATGTGTCCATTGATGTATATAAAATATTCTACATTTCTCAACTCATTGACTAGTTCTAATAGGTTTTGGGTAGATTACTTAAGATTTTCTGCTTAGATGATCATGTGTCTACATATAAAGTCAGTATAAAATTTTTCCTTTCCACTATATATGTCTTAATATTTTTATTACTTTTTTGCACTTGCTAGGATTTCCAGTAAAGTATTCAGAATAAATGGTGAGACTTAATAACGTTTGCCTCATTCTTGATCATAGAAGGAAAGCATTTAATCTTTCACCTTTAAATAAGATCTGTCCTAGGTTTTTCATATGTCTTTCATTGGGTTCATAAATTTTCTTTCTACTTCTAGTCTGCTGAGAGTTTTATCAGGAATGGATGTTGAAATTTATAAAATGTATTTTTTCCTTTATTTAGAAAATTATAGAATATTTTAAAAATGTTAATATGGGGGCACCTGAGTGGCTCAGTGGGTTAAGCCTCTGCCTTTGGCTCGGGTCATGATCTCAGGGTACTGGGATCAAGCCCCGCATCAGGCTCTCTGCTCAGTGAGGAGCCTGCTTCTTCCCCTCTCTCTGCCTGCCTTTCTGCCTACTTGTGATCTCTATCTCCTTGTTAAATAAATAAATAAAATCTTTAAAAAATGTTAGTATGATAAATTATACTGTAAAATGCCAATATCAAGGGAAAAGATACTAAGCTCCCGATATTGCTCTAAAACCTGTATATTTCATAGATACAACTTTTATATTTAATTCGTTCTGACTATACTGATTGATGCTGAAATACTAAACCAGTCTTGCATTCTGGGATGACTCTCTCTTGATTATGAAATATTAAATTTTCAATATATTTCAATATATTTTTAGACTCTGCTTGCTAAAATTAAAATATTTTCATGTATGTTAATGAGAGATATTGGTCTAAAGTTTCCTTTTCTTATAATACCTTTAATGTTGCTCCACTGTCTTCTGGCTTGCATTGTTGTTTTCCATGTAAAATCTGTTATCATTTTCTTTTCCTTACATATAAAATGTCATTTTTCCTCTGGCTGCTTGTAAGATAGTCTCTTTATCATTAGCTTTAGGCAATTTGGTTCTGATATACTACATTTTTTCTTCTACTTGTGTTTTGTTTTCATCAAATTTGGAAAAATGTCCTCCAATATTTCTTCAAATATTATTTCTGTGATCCTTCCCACTCATCTTCTTCTAGTTACGTATACCCAGAAAGAAATCAGAAATCTCTCTAACACAAATATTGTAAATCAAACAACAGATCCTGTTCCAACTTTTGCACTGGCTTTATCTTATTTAATTCCATAGTTCATAATAGACATTTTAGATCATATTTATTTTCAAATATCATGAGGTATAAGGAAATATTTCTTATTTCTTCTTTCAAAGAGAACATTACTTAGTACTATAGCTATTTCAGTATAAGTGAGTGTTCAATAATGGTTGTCTGCTTGGATCTCTAATTTCAGATGTTTGTTTCCTAAGTAATTAGTTATTCCCTCCACTTGGGCAGAGTGTACTGCCATCTTGTTGGGTACTTAGCTAAAACAACAATCCTGTTTCTATGAGAAGTCATGATACAGTAAGGTATGTAAAATAATAGAATTGTAACCAATAAATAGAAGAAATACAGAGGAAGCAATTAATTCAGTCACAGATGTAGGGCTGTTACAAAGTTATCAACAGAAGGGAAATACTAGGTAAGAGTCTGAAGAATACCCACCAGGTGGGTAGGAAGGGAAAGAATACATTAGAGTCATAGAAGCATAAGAGTCTGTTGTGATGGGTTACTGAGAGCATTGTAGAAGAACAAAATGGGAGGTATAAGAAAGAGGTTTGGGCTGGAAAAAAGGAAGCCGTGTATGCCAGGATGGAGACTTTGAATATAACTAGGGGAGTGACATGGTCAGATTTGCATTTCAAATCTGGTACTCTGGGTGTTAGATAGGGAGAAGAAACACTAGAGGCTAGGAGATTTGTGGGGAGAATTGTAATCCAAGAAAAATACAGTGAAATTCTAGATTAAAGGAGTAAAGAAAAACAAAATAGGACATATTCAGGAGATGACTGGCTAATTTTTTTATTACTTACAATACGCTAGTCACTGACCTACATGCCTACATGCCTAATGTATATTAACACATTTCTTTCTTCACATAATCCCTAGGAAGCAGATATGATTTGAGATCACATAAATGTGTAAACAGAATTCAAATGCAGGTATTCTGACTCTATGGCCCACATTTTTTACTTTAAGAAGCATAAGCAACAGAAATTGAGAATTGGATATAGGAACAATGGGGATTCTTACCAGTATTTAGTAAGTATTAGGTAAAAGGTAATGAATTAATAAGTACGAAGTACTCCACCAATGTCATTCCTTACATTGATTTTATGTGTCCTAAATATGGAATTTTCTGTAGGAAATGTCAAGTCCTATAGAAATTTTGGTTTATATTATTTCCTTAAAATTTGGAACAGAACACAGAGCTAGAATGCCACATGCTGAAATGTAATCTAAGTTTGGATACCCCGGAGTAGAACCTTCCCAATCCTTGGACACAAGTCTGCCTCCCAACTCAGAACATACATATACTCAAGAACATTCTCTTTTGAAAGAGATGAAAAAAATCACCCTTCTTCCTTGCTCTCTACTTCTCCTTGTTAGCTCTGACCAACATGTGGGTTCTTTAATTATGAAATAGGCCTAACAGTTGGGCTGATTATCCAGGGAATTGTGGGCTCTTCACAAACAGGGCTGAAGCTGGCTGACACCATCACCTACTGGTCCTTTAGGACAAGGGGTAGTATTCATTTCTAGCCTCTAGCAGCACATTCACAAGTTGGCCCCATAATTAACTAAATAGGCCCCTTCATTTAGGAGTGCCCCAGTCCTGAAATCTCATTTCTGTCAAAAAGTCATCTCCTCTAGCCTATTTACTGGGGAGAGAAGGACCATTTATGAAAACAAGCTTATCTTTGACGTGATCACCACATTAACAAGCATTTCAAATTAATGGACCACATTCTACCCTCTCAGTATCCACTGGCTCCAAAAAGATAGCCACACCCACGCAGTTTTATTTGCATTTTGTCAGGCAGTCCATTACCTTCTACAGCCTGGGGAATCCAGCTACTGAGGGGAGACTCCTGTTAGCTCCCATATTCTCTCAGCAAACAATATACTTAGTCAGCTTAAAGGCTATATAGGCACATATCTCAAGAAAAAGCTTTAAGATCTGTGATGAGAGTTTAATAAAAAAAGAATGCCTCCTTTCCTTCTGTGTATTGTGTTAATGTTAGTATGGGGGGAGATGAGTTAACATTATTCCATATCCTAACATTCTTCCATATCCTAATGCCTATGGATTTAATTCAGTCTAGCTAATTAAATATTTGTTGACTGTCTACCAGTTAGTTACCAAGTACTGTGCTATGCAGTGGTAATATTGAGAAAACTGTGGTTTCTGCCCTTAAGATGCTCACCATCTACAATCTAGAAATTGCTCCTCTGGGTATATCTGAAAGAAATGAAATCACTGTCTTGAAAAGATATTGTAGCATTATTACAATTGACAAATCATGGAAACAACCTGAGTGTTGAATGGATAAAGAAAATGAGCTATATACATACATGCATACCATAGAATATTATCTCTCTTAATAAAAGGAAATCTTGCTATTTGCAACAACATGGATGGATCTTGAGGGTATTATGCTAATTCAAATAAATCAGAGAAGAACAAATACTGCATGATCTCATGGGAATCCAAACAGAAACTCACAATAATAGAGAACAGACTGGTGGTTGCCAGAGGTAAAAGGTAAAAGTGGGGGAAGTGGGTGAAGGTGACCAAAGGGTACATTACAAGGTAAATAAGTCCTAGGAATACAATGTACAGCATGATTAATATAGTTAATTATACTATACTGTATACTTGAAAGTTATTAAGAGAGTAGATAGAAGCAGGGGTATTTAATTCACTGTAACAGAAGTTAAAGCAGTGAATATTGGCACAGTTTTAATAAGCTGGTATGTTTGCTGTTGGGAATGTATAGAGATTCACACCTGAATTTTTATATTTTTTCCATTAAATAAGATATAAAGTCATCAATTAAGAGTGAAAAGGGAGAGTTTTGTTGAAGCTGGAAGTACCGTTTGAGTTTATGAAGCACTTTGACTAGTATTTTTTTCTTGGTGTCCTAGAAATACCCCCTTTCTTATTAAAGATCAAAGTATTGTCTAGCCTGGAGACTGCTCATAGCTAACAATGGAAGATTTTAAGACATTATTTATTCTTTATCATCAACTTGACTTTATTTATATCTATTACATTATAAAATTATAAATATTGATATTTCATAAGATTGTAAGGTCATAAATATTGAATGTGTAAGAACCCACTCACTGCCTTTGCTATAGATAAAATTAAGTCAGAAAATTTTAGCAATTTGTGTATGAAATCTAGCTACATGGTAGTAAAAGGAACAGATCCTATATATCCTAATTGTCATTTTAAGATATTCTATACTTTTCATGTTTAGTAACTTGTAATATAACTTTCTAGTTGGCACTCAGCTAAATATTATTGCAGTATATGAGATGTCTACTACTAATACAATGTCCACCTTGATATCTATTATAAATCCAAAGTATTTCTTTATGAGGTATTCTCTTAGCTCTGTAAGTATTGGCTCTTTCTCATTCTTTAGGTATCACTTCACATGTCTGTCTCAGAAAGATCTTTCCCAACCAACTCTACAAAGCATCTCTGGGACTATCACACCATCACATCTTATTTTATTTCCTTCATAATATTCCTAGGTTATGGTGATTTCTGTCTGGATTGTCCACCATAAAGTTACTATTTTTCTTTTTAAGTAAAATAACTAGTAAGTATTTTATGAAGAGATACCTTGAGATTATGTAAAAATCTCATTTTTCATCAGGATACTTTTGTCTACTAGTTTTACTGATGATTGTTTTAAAAAATTTTTTTAAATTAACATATAATATATTATTAGCCCCAAGGGTACAGGTCTATGAATCACCATTTACTGATGATTCTTAATGGAAACATTTATTAGTAAGGTGGTGTTTCATTTTTTCCAACTCCATCATTCTTCTACATTTAATATTTGACATTTTACAGCTGAAAAGAGTGTTCTTGTACTCCTTTTATTTATTAATTTATGGATTTATATATGTAAAAATTTATTATTTTAATCTATCATTATTTATTTTGATGCTCAACTGTCCAAGATTTGGCCATTGAGAGCCCTTCAAACTACTTTCTGTGCCCTTTTGCTATGTCTCCATCACTATTTGAATACTTCCTTACCTACTGGCACCCACATAAAAGATATTCTAATTTCAACTCGAACTTTTGCTACCCTAGATCTTGAATCAGTTATTTTTCTAATGAACCTTTGTTCTTTTTAGTGAAGACTGATATTTAGAAACCACTATCTGGGTGCTAGGGATGCTTATTAGTATTAAAGTGCATTGTGCTGAGGTCATCTTCAGAGGACACACAGAAAATATCTAAACATATGTACTTCTATAGTTATCATTATATTTTAAAACCATGAATTTACAAAGACACCTCTGATTCCAAAATAAAAAGCTTCATTCTAGTCTTCTACCTTTCCATTTCTATAACTCACTTCTCTGACAATTAGAAACCTGGCTCTCTTATCCACAATATATTTACATTTTGTTCAGTACCAGGATATTCTTTAAATATTTCAGAATCAATAACCTATATCCCTGTGAAAAACAAACCTACTAATTAGAATCAATATTCATTTATAGATTTTTTAAATATTACTTGAGGGTATATAATCAAAATACAAAGCATGAAAATTCCTTTATCAGTCCCCTCATTTCCACTGAGTGTAGTTATATTACTCATTTGGAATACAATTAGGCTCATTTGTTTCTGTTGGATACATTTTGGTTTTCTCCCAACCTTGTTGATTTCTTTCATTCATTTGTTCATTCATTCATTCATTCATTTTTGAATGTGAAATATCATCTTTGTAGTGAAATTTAGAACTATACAAATACATACAAATTAGAGAACTGTCTCTCCCCTAACCCATACATTCTACTCCTTTCCTAGAGCTCCCATATTTTTCTACATGTTCCTAACCACCCTGGTGGTAACTGTCTTTGGTTTATGCTTCCTACATTTTGTATTGCACAACTAAGCAAATACATGTATCTTTCTATTACCCTTTTTTTCTTATACAAGTCAGTAAATTCCAGACAGTTTTTTATATTTTGCTTTTTAAAAAATCATATATACTTCAAATCATTCTGTATCAGCTTAGAGATCTTCCTCTTTCTTTTCACAGCTGCATGGTATGCCTTTGGATAGAAATATCATAATTAGTTCAACCTCTCCCCTGTAGGTGGCTTCAGATATCTTGTAATTATAAACAATGTTGTGGTGAATAAACTTGTCAGTGTATATTTTTTAATTGCTGGGTGTATACATTCAGGATAGAGTCCCATAAAGGGCTGTTTGGGTTGAAAGATAAATGCATAAGTACTTTTGTTAGATATTGCCAAATCTCTTTCTCCAAAGGTTGTACTGATTTGCATGTTTGAAGTTGTCCCACTAGCAATATATGAAAGTGCTGGATTGCACACAGCCTTGCTCAACATATATGTCATATTTTTTAATTTTGCCAGCCTGAAAAATGAAAAATAGCATCTTTGTGTATTTTCAGTTCATACTTTTCCACTTATAAATGAGGTTGAAATGGTTTCTCATTAAGGGTGTTTTTTTTTGTAAATTGTCAATTACTTTTTAGCCACTTTTCTATCAGACATATGGTGTTTCTTCCCTCCTATTTTTAAGAGTTCCCCCTACATTAGGGATATCAGCCCTTTATCTGCTATATAGAGCAAAAATAGTTCAATTTTTTAGTTGTTTGTTATTCCCAGATTTGTCAGGATTTAATGATTCATTCAACTCCCATGTATAGAAAACACTACCAGAGCTTATACTTCTTCCCTATTTAATTTTAACTCTCTTTTATCCTCCCATTTTTTATTGACAGCATTTCTATACTTTCAGAATTGTAATATGTCTAATTATTCTTCCATCTTTGTAGCCATACTTGTTTTAGCCTTAGATGTGCAATGATATATATTAAATGTTTATCATAAACCACATTGCTGAAGTTTTCTCAGTCATCTCTTTATTTGGATAAACCCATCCTCCAGTAGATTCTGTTCTTCTGGTGTCTTTACATCTGAATACAATCTTTGGTTCACATTTTCTTCCTTGTTTTTGTTTTGTTTATATAATGTTGACCCATTGCTCTATTATTTTAGAAGTTGTTTTGGAGAAGTCTGACTCCAGTCTATTTTTCCCTCTTTCTAAGTCATTTGATATTTTTGATAGAAGGACTTAGGAAAAATTTTTTCTAGATCTTGAATTTTAAGAATTTACTAGGATATGTCTTAAAGCTGGCTATTCCAGGCCCTTTTTCTCAGGTAACCACTGAACCTTTTCAGGATGTCAATTCAGATCATTTGTTACTGGAACATCTTTTGGATTGCAGTTTTAAATATTAGTTTTATTTCATTGTTTTCTTTTTCTGCTTTAAGGACTCCAATACACACACACACAATACACACACATACACACACAGACACACATTTTTCTTTGCCTGTCTTCCATTTCAACCACTTTCTCTATGTTCCTTTTTATTTTTTGTATCACTTTTCATTATCCTATGTTTTTGTTTTCCTATGTCAATGTGTCATAAAAATTTCACTTGAGTCTGTTTACCCTTGAGTATGCTATGATCATATTTATGATCATTTTCTCTTTCTCTTTATGTCTTAATTGAGTTTCACCAATCTCTTTTTTTGATTTTTACTACTTTTAGTACATTTCTGTCTTTAATGTTTTCATATCTGTAAATGCTTGTTTAGAATTCTAAATTCAATTTGGAGTTCTTTTACTACAATTTATCTTCTTCATGTATCTGGGGACAAATTCTCATCAAATGAAATATTTGATTCTGGTTTTGTTATCTAATAGCAAGCAGCCTTGAATAGATTTATTCACTTTTGTCTTATTCATTTTGTGGATGTGTGATGGCAAACAAAATTTTTAGTTCAATGGTGCCCTCTTCTGTCAGTGCAGCAGAGCAGAGGTATCTAATGGATTTTGTATGGGGGTTTCTGAGGGAGGTGGGGGAGGGATTGTGTGTCCTCCAGTTTTAGATTATTTTTTGGATTGCAAGACCCTAACATTCAGAAATGTTTATTTCTTTATTTATTTTTTATTATGTTATGTTAGTCACCATAGAGTACTTCATTAGTTTTTTTTTTTTTTTAAGATTTTATTTATTTATTTGTCAGAGAGAGAGAGAGCGAGCACAGGCAGACAAAGTGGCAGGCAGAGGCAGAGGGAGAAGCAGGCTCCCTGCTGAGCAAGGAGCCCGTTGCGGGGCTCGATCCGAGGACGCTGGGATCATGACCTGAGCCAAAGGCAGCTGCTTAACCAACTGAGCCACCCAGGCGTCCCCTTCATTAGTTTTTGATGTAGTGTTCCATGATTCATTATTTGCATATAATACCCCATGTTCATTGCAATACATGCCTTCCCTAATACCCATCACCGGGCTAACCCATCTCCTACCCACCTCCTCTCTGAAATCCTAAGTTTGTTTCCCAGAGCCCATAGTATCTCATGGTTCATAGCAGCAATGTCCACAATAGCCAAACTGTAGAAGAGGCCAAGAAGCCCTTAAACAGATGAATGGATAAAGAATATGTTATCCATATATACAATGGAATATCATGCAGCCATCAGAAAGGATGGATACCCAACTTTTGCATTAACATGGATGGAACTGAAGGGGATTATGCTAAGTGAAATAAGTCAAGCAAAGAAAGACAATTACCATATGGTTTCACTTACATGTGGAACATAAGTAATAGCATAAAGGACATTAGGAAAAGGAAGGGGAAAATGAAGGGAGAAAATCAGAAGGAGAGACGAATCATGAGAGACCCTAACATTTTTTTCTTGCTTCCTTTATATTTCACCATTCAATCATCAAAAGTGCCTGTCCCTTATCTTTTTGGTTTTTTTTCCCTCCCCCAGAAGCAACATATTACAAAGACTGCGACCTGGAGTTGTGTGGACTTTTAAATCTCTTTCCTGTAGCCAGTGCTCTGATCTACCAGCATACTTTTCCAATAATTTCAACCTAAGGGTGAACCTTCTCCTATGTGGTATTGGCTTTAAATCAATCCTTGGCCACCACTAGCTCTCTTCTACTCTCTTTCCAGCAGTTTTTCCTTTACTGATCACCATGAAGACATGCAGACGTATAGAAAGAACATGAGAGACAGCTCACTTGAATTTTTATATATACATATAAAAAAGGTAATTTGAAGTTTGAATGTTTTCTGTCTTCTAGTTATGCTTGGAGTGTAGTTATGCACAGGTTTGTTTGTTCTTTTATTGTTCTGTATTGTATATGAAGGAATATGGGGAGATACAACATTAAAACAGGTGCATTTTTTGTAGTGACCAGAAATGCTATTTATTCTATCACAAAATTATTTTTAGCTAATTTTTGAATGAGTGATATATTCATATAGTTCAAATACAAAAGTACAAAGAAATGAAAATCTTCTTGCCTACTTTTATCTTCTATAGCTCCTTACTAATTTTTAGTCATTATATGTTCTTTCAGAAATTTTAATGTAATATGTATGTATATATACACATATAAAGTAATTTGTCCACTCCTTGATTTTATATAAATGGCATGTTACTATATATACTGTTTTGCAGCTGGATTTTTTTTACTTAGCAATACTTCTTGTAAATCTTTCCATTTCAGTATATAAAGAGTTTCCTTATTATTTTTTACAGTTTTTCATTTTATGAGTGTCTTAATGTACTCACTCAGTTCCTATTGATGAAAATTGAATACATTTTGCCAAATTAGTCTCCATAGAAACTGTACTAATATACATTCCTACCAGCAATGTATGAAAAGGTCTGTTTCCTCACAGCCTCGCTAACAAAGCATATTATAGAATACATCTAGCACTTTAATTCTTAATAATTCTAGAGGTGAAAAATAGCACTACAGTACCATTTCATTTACATTTATATCATGAGTAAGTTAAGCATTTTCAGATATTTAAGGAACTATTTGCATTTCATTTTCTGAATTGTATTTCCATAGCTTTTACCCTAATCTGGTGCATTTCCAAATAATTATTTGAACTTTGCATTAAGGTCTGTAATGAATACAAGGCTGACCCTTGACTACAAGTTTGAATGAAGAAAATGATTATATGAGATTGACCATCAGACCAAGAGAAAGGAAATTCATTGGCTGAAATGATCCAAGTGGATTCCCTCACCTCAAAATTGAACTGGCCCAAGACTGAGTCAGTTAGATGTTCATAATACCTTAAGATAAAATATACTATGGATTGAGGATGTCAGTTTCTTCCAAACTGGCACCAGGATAAGCCAAAGTGATCTGCTGGCTGAAGTTATGAGTGAAAGGAGAAACAGAAAGAGATGATGGGCAAGAATAAACAAGTGAGAAAGTGGGAAACAGAAAAAAGGGATGACATGAATGTATGGAAGATGTGAGGAAGAGGCTTAATTTGCCTAATTCAATGAGAATTTTCTTTTTGTCAATGTCTTTGAGATGGCATGTTGTAGCCTTTCAAAAAGACTTCTCTTTCTCAACTTGAACTAGTTTGTGTAGATTTCTTTGTGTTAATTAGAATACTTTCCCTATAAATAACATTAGTTTTGTTCTCTATTGCTTGAAGGGGTACAAGAACAGCCAATGCATAGAAGATTTAAGGAATCAAGGAGTAGCTCAACGTCTGATATCTGGAATGCACTGTATCAGGTAGTCAAGTATTTCCACATATCGGAAATATTCCAGTATAGTCTGGGCAACTCCTAGGCAGCTATGTCAAAGAGGACACCAGCATTAAATGAGTCATTGATTTAGATGTTATTTAAGCTTTCTTTCATAAGAAAGAAATTAAAGATTTATAAGATGATCTCATTATGTATTTAATATTTGCTTATTGAATAAAGAACCTAAATTTAAAAATATCTTTTCAAAAAGAGTATATTATTGGAAGAAATAAATCTTGTAAAACATCTAGAAGTCAACTTTATGGTTAGTAAAAAAGAAGAAACTGGGAATCAGAATCAGGGACCTTGTTGGCATATACAGCTCAGCTTCACTGTTGTTAAGAAGCTAACTCTGTGTTCACATCTAGGCCATGTATTTCCCTGCTGGACATAAAAAAACTCTCTTGATACCAGTATCAGACAAGGTCACTCTGAGATCATGAGAGTGTGAGACAAAATGATGTCACTATTTTTTTCCATTTTTTAAAATTTAAATTCAATTAATTAATTAATATAGAATGTATTATTGGTTTCAGAGGTAGAGGTCAGTGATTTATCAGTCTTATATAATACCCAGTGCTCATTACATCACATGCTCTCCTTAATGTCTATCACCCAGTTATCCCACCCCCCTCACCATCCTCCCCTCCAGCAACCGTCTCCTATGATTAAGTCTCTTATAGTTTATCTTCCTCTCTAGTTTTATCGTTTTATTTTTTCCTCTCTTCCCTTATGATTCTCTGTTTTGTTTCTTAAATTCCACATATCAGTGAGATCCTATGATAATTGTCTTTCTCTGATTTGTAATGTCACTTTATAATTCAATCTAAGCATAAACAAAATCAAGGTCACTGTGCCACCCACAAAATACCAAAACATCCCTCCCCTGGTTAATTTGAATAATTGCTGCTTCTGTACCAATTATAGCTTTGTCCACTCTTTTGTCTGCCCTATCCACTTATTGAGAAAATCAGTTATGGAATTGTCCCCACATTTTGGCAGTACCCTAGGTAGAGCAAACCTGCTTTTTTAGATCCCCTCTCAAATCACCCAAACCAAAGCCAAAATGCTATAATAGATTCTTTTCAATACCCTTTTATTATTCTGCTGTGGCTACCGTAAAAAATACCATACACTGGGTAGCTTAAACAACTGAAATGTATTTCCTTATGGTTCTGGAGGCTAACAGTATAAGAACAGGGTGTCAGCATGGTTAGTTTCTAGTGAGAACTCTGACTTGCAGATAACATAGTGGAGAGAGAGAACAAGCTTTCTGGTCTCTCTCTCTCTCTCTCTTTTTAATGTACCCTCCCTGCCCAATGCAGAGCCCAATGCAGGGCTTGAACTCATGATCCCGAGACTAAAACTATAGCTGAGATAAAGACCCAGATCCTCAACCAACTGAGCCACCTAGTACCTGTGTCTCTTCTTACAAGGGAACTAATCCCACCATGAGGACCACATCTTCATGACCTCACCTAGCCTTAATTGCCTTCTAAAGGCATCATCTTCAAATACCATCATGTTGGGGGTTAGGATTTCCACTCAAGAATTTGGTTGGGGGACACATTCAGTCCATAACAACCTTTTTACTGAGACACCCCATGATTCCATGGTGTGCATCTTTTCTTATTGCATCAAGTAATAAAACAAACTTATTCAATTAAAGACCTACTCCTGTTGGTGTTTAGCTGGACATCATTTGCATTAGAAAATACTGCTTTTTACAAAACTTACTGACACTTTTGTTTCATTAAATTTAGAGTATTAGTAAAGTAGAAAGATTTTTAACAGAGAGTAGATATTCCTTAGAAAAAAATTAAACCAAAATGTTGAAAAAAATTGCTTAAATTGCACTGTTAAGAGCAACACCTTAAGCAACATCATATACACTACACATAGATGGAATTTTAGTGGATACAGTTCTCATTTAAATAAAACTAACTATTTAATATAACCACAAATTGCATCAATAGACTTCAAGTTGTCAGATGTCTGGCTCACAGTAACATAATTATTTCTGCTAATATTTGTCTAGAATATTTAGGTTAATAATCCTCTATTGTCCTGCATTTAGTGATTGTTATACCCTTGAAACATATCAATAATTCTTCAAATATCCTCAGGCAATGATAATGGAATACTTAATTCACAAACCCATATATGCAAAATTTAAAAACTTTCCTTAAAATTCATCTTTTCTATCATGAGTTTAAAACAAATAACTAGTGGAGTAACTTCAGACAGTCTAAATAAACACAGTAATGCCACAAATATTCTTTTTAGCCAAAGGAGCCAGAATTTCAGAAGACTGCCTTCTCCCATTGAGCAGATGGAGCCCTTGTTCTTGGGAGACAGGTATCTGTAAAAACTGACATCCCCCATAAGATCCATTCAAAATTGTATAATGACTTTTATGGCCAGAACTTCTAAAAATAAGCTAAATCTAAGATCCAACAAGTTTAAATACTTTGTTCTATATTATTGAAGAAATTGGCTTACTTATATGTGGAATAGTCATCACTTCTATGGCTCAATTTTAGAGGAAATAGAGGTCCTGATGCATACATCTCTCCCTTCTACTCAATAATGCCTTAGATTACATAGAAGCCTGTGTTTTAGTAGTTTAAGACTTAAAGCCTTTTGTCTAAATACAAGCACTGGGCTATTAGACTCTAAACTGAATAGAATTCCCTATCTAGCAAAATACCATCAATGTAGAAAATATTTATAAATACTGTGGGAGAGGGGTACTTTAACCAGGGCTACTCAAATCTAAATATCCATCAGAATCATATAATCTTGTTAAAATGCACATTCTGATTCATTTGGTCTGGGGTGGTATCTGAGATCCTGCATTTCTAGAACACTCCCAGATGATACCCATGTGGCTTGGCTGTCATTTATTCTTATCTTTTTGCTAATAGAGCTGTAGTAATCTGCTATTTCATTGTAGATATCAAAATACCCCTTTGGGATTTCCCACTTCCTTTCCCCTTCTCATTGGCTCCATCCCTTGCCTAAGCCCACTTAAGCAGTGTAAAGTACAATTTAGGCTACTGAACAACTGTATTTCCTACAATACATCAGATTTCAAAACAAAACAAAACCAATATGGGTTGCATGACATACAAAATCAAATGATTCTCATTAATTTCCTCTGATCATCATTAAAATTAGAAGCAATTTGTGTAATGTTTAAAAACAGGACACATGGGGTGCCTGGGTGGCTCAGTGGGTTAAGCCTCTGCCTTCGGCTCAGGTCATGATCTCAGGGTCCTGGGATCAAGCCCTGCATCGGGCTCTCTGCTCAGCGGGGAGCCTGCTTCCTCCTCTCTCTGCCTGCCTCTCTGTGTATTTGTGATCTCTCTCTCTGTCAAATAAATAAATAAAATCTTAAAAAAACAAACAAACAGGACACATGATTATTGGAAGCAAAAATCAACTTCACAAATGCTGTATAAAACAAAGATCACTAAATTGTGTTTAACCTAACTCTGCATTATTCATATGTACTACTACTTATAACAATTACTATCATTGTTATTGTTTTTCTTTATTATAAAGAAAAATTATGATCACTTGTAGTATACATTAAAAAAATCCTTCACAATACTTGTCATTCTTCTCAAGGTGGAACAATTATGTTTGTACTTATTCTTTAATCTAATTTAAGTCCTAGAATCAATAATGAATCCTATCAAGGAAAAAGATAACAAATTATCCATTGCTACATGGAATTTACAACATAAATGTATAAAACCAATATATTAAACTGAAAAGTTTAAGATTTAATTATGATTTGATTAATTTTTTTTTCTCCTGAATTTGTCCAAATTAACTGAGGGCATAATCATTGTCCTGAGCCCATTTCTCAAGTATTTACAACTAAACTTTAAAGTTTCATGCAGGCTTTTCCAAAATGATCTTTATATCTCATATTTTCCAATTCTAATGATAATGGCAGGGGAAGGATATCTTCTAAATACCTAAATATTCTAAATTACTGTACCACAAAAACTAATACCTTTCAATTTCAAATAATCTTGTTATTTGACCATTGGCTATAATAGTCTTAGGGTGCCTATGTTTTCCTTTCACTTATATTAAAGTTTTCTCAGCAATTCAATTTTATATAACTTGTTTT
Organism: Mellivora capensis; assembly: GCA_004024625.1. Lineage (NCBI taxonomy): Eukaryota > Metazoa > Chordata > Mammalia > Carnivora > Mustelidae > Mellivora > Mellivora capensis. Next base: position 3,517 of record PISX010027778.1, on the reverse strand, counting down.
TCTAACTAAAAGAAACCATAAGTAATTCACAGATCAAATGTTTCTGTTGTAAATTCAGTGTTTCTTTCAAGCTATTAGAGGACTACAAAACAAAACAAAGTTATGGTCGACTGTTACTTATGGCCATTTTTAGGGTGCTCATCAGGCCTCTGAATCTGTCCCTCCCACTACCACTGAGATGAAATAGAATTGGATACACAACACCCAGGTTTCAGCACATCTTTATCTTTTATATATTTCTTTTTTTATTTGTATTTTTATTTATTTATTAAAGTTTTTAATTTTAACTCCAGTATAGTTAACATACAGTGCTATATTATTTATATTATTTCAGGTGTACAATATAGTGATTCAAGAATTCCATACATTTCTCAGTGTTCATCATAATAGGTGTACTCTTGTTTACAGCCATTCCACCCTGAACATGCCCCTTCTCATCTGATAAGTGTACTCTTAATCCCCATCACTTATTTCTCCCCTCCCCTTCCCTCCTCCCCTCTGGTAACCATAAGTTTGTTCTTTATATTTAAGAGTCTGATTTTTTGTCTGTTTTTCTTTGTTCATTTGTTCTGTTTCCTAAATACTACATATGAATGAAATCATATGGTATTTGTCTTTCTCTGACTGACTTATTTCACTTAGCATAATACTCTCTAGTTCCATCCATGTTGTTGTAAATGGCAAGATATCATTCTTTTTTTGTGGCTGAATAATTCCATCGCATATATATACCACATCTTCATCCATTCATCAGTTGATGGACACTTGGGCTGCTTCCATAGTTTGGCTACTGTAAATATTGCTGCAGTAAATATAGGGGTGCATATATCCTTTTGAATTAGTGTTTTTGTATTCTTTGGGTAAATACCCAGTGGCAGGAATTACTGGATCATATAGTAATTCTATTTTTAACTTTTTGAGGAACTTCCATACTGTCTTCCCCAGTGACCATTTCAGTCTGAATTCCCATCAACAATGCATGATTCCTTTTTCTCCACATCCTCACCAACACTTGTTTCTACTTTAAAAAATTTTTTTTGCCACTATGACAGATGTTAGGTGATATCTCATTGTGGTTTTGACTTGCATTTACCTGATAGCGAGTGATAAGCATCTTCTCATGTATCTGTTGGCCATCTGCATGTTTTTCTTTGGAAAAATGTCTGTTCATGTCTTCAGCCCATTTTTTTTTTAAATTTATTTGTCAGAGAGAGAGGGAGAGAGAGCAAGCACAGGCAGACAGAGTGGCAGGCAGAGGCAGAGGGAGAAGCAGGCTCCCTGCCGAACAAGGAGCCCGATGTGGGACTTGATCCCAGGACGCTGGGATCATGACCTGAGCCGAAGGCAGATGCTTAACCAACTGAGCCACCCAGGTGTCCCTTCAGCCCATTTTTTAATTGGATTATTTGTGTGTGTGTGTGTGTGTATGTGTGTGTGTGTTGAGTTGTATAAGTTCTTTATATATTTTGGATACTAATCCTTTATCAGATACGTCATTTGTAAATATCTTCTCTCATTCAGTAGGTTCCTTTTTAGTTTTGTTGATTTTTTCCTTTGTTGTACAGAAACTTTATTTTGATGTAGACCCAATCTTTGCTTTTGTTTCCCTTGCATATATAGAAAGATGTTACTATGGCCAATTTCAGAGAAATTACTCCCTGTGCTGTGTTCCAGGATTTTTATCATTTTAGGTCTCATGTTTAGGTCTGTAATCCATTTTGAGTTTACTATTGTGTATAATGTGCAAAAGTGGTCCTATTTCATTCTTTTACAGGTGACTATCCAAGTTTTCCCAACACTATTTGTTGAAGAGATTTTTTTTAAGATCTTAATTATTTATATGAAAGACAGAGATAACAAGTAGGCAGAGAGGCAGGCGGGGGGGGGGGGAAGCAGGCTCCCCGCTGAGCAGAGAGCCCAATGTGGGGCTCAATCCCAGGACCCTGGGATCATGACCCGAGCCAAAGGCAGAGGCTTTAACCCACTGAGCCACCCAGGCACCCCGAAGAGATTTTGTCCCATCACATATTCTTGTCTCATTTGTCAAAGATGAATTGATCATATAACTATGGGTTTATTTGGGGATTCTCTCTTCTGTTCTATTGATCTATGTGTCTGATTTTGTGCCAGTACCATGCTGTTTTGATTACTACAGCTTGATAGTATATCTTGAAATCTGGAATTCTAACACCTCCACTTTTATTCTTTTTCAAGATTACTTTGGCTATTCAGGTTGTCTTCCATTCAAATTTTAGGATTATTTAAATTCTGTGAAAAATGCTGTTGGTGTTTTGATAGGGACTGCATTAAATCTGTAGATTAAGTGGAGGGTATGGATATTTTTTTTAATTTTTTAAAATTTTTTATAAACATATAAAGTATTTTTATCCCCAGGGGTACGTGTCTGTGAATCGCCAGGTTTACACACTTCACAGCACTAACCATAGCACATACCCTCCCCAATGTCCGTTAACCCACCTCCTTTTCCCAACCCCCCTCCCCCCCAGCAACCCTCAGTTTGTTTTGTGAGATTAAGAGTCACTTATGGTTTGTCTCCCTCCCAATTCCATCTTGTTTCTTTTCTTCTTTTCCTACCCCCAAAACCCCCCATGTTGCATCTCCACTTCCTCATATCAGGGATATCATATGATAGTTGTCTTTCACTGATTGACTTATTTCACTAAGCATGATACCCTCTAGTTCCATCCACAGCGTTGCAAATGGCAAGATTTCATTTCTTTTGATGGCTGCATAGTATTCCATTGTGTATATGTACCACATCTTCTTTATCCATTCATCTGTCGATGGACATCTAGGTTCTTTCCATAGCTTGGCTATTGTAGACATTGCTGCTATAAACATTCGGGTGCGTGTGCCCCTTCGGATCACCACGTTTGTATCGTTAGGGTAAATACCCAGTAGTGCAATTGCTGGGTCATAGGGTAGTTCTATTTTCAACTTTTTGAGGAACCTCCACGCTGTTTTCCAGAGCGGTTGCACCAGCTTGCATTCCCACCAACACTGTAGGAGGGTTCCCCTTTCTCCGCATCCTCACCAGCATCTGTCATTTCCTGACTTGTTAATTTTAGCCATTCTCACTGGTGTGAGGTGATATCTCATTGTGGTTTTAATTTGTATTTCTCTGATGCCGAGTGATGTGGAGCACTTTTTCATGTGTCTGTTGGCCATCTGGGTGTCTTCCTTGCAGAAATGTCTGTTCATGTCCTCTGCCCATTTCTTTTTTTTTAAAATATTTTATTTATTTATTTGACAGACAGAGATCACAAGTAGGCAAGAGAGGCAGGTAGAGAGAGAGAGAGAGGAGGAAACAGGCTCTCCACGGAGCAGAGAGCCCGATGCGGGACTCGATCCCAGGACCCTGGGATCATGACCTGAGCCGAAAGCAGAGGCTTTAACCCACTGAGGCACACAGGCGCCCCTGCTCATTTCTTGATTGGATTATTTGTTCTTTGGGTGTTGAGTTTGATAAGTTCTTTATAGATTTTGGACACTAGCC
>PISX010027777.1:0-22528 GCA_004024625.1 Mellivora capensis | reverse complement strand
AAAAAAAAAAAAAAAAAAAAGAGAGAGGTCATGGGCACAAAAAGAGACATTAAACGTGTATGTGAATGGAGGAAAGACCATATAAGGACACAGTGTTAAGGTGGTAATATCAAAGCCAAGGAGAGAGGTCTCAGAAGAAACCAGACATGTTGACACCTTGATCTTGGACCTTTAGTTCCCAAAACTGTGAAAAAAATTCTGTTGTTTAAGCCACTGAGTCTGTGGCACTTTGTTATGGCAGCTGGAGCTGACTAATGCAGGGAATATGATTCAGTTAGAAGATGAATGATTATTACCCAAAGATGGTAAGTATCCTCTTTTAGCTATTCTTTTTTTTTTCCAATGCTTGGGAAGATAGTTGAATCATATTGCTATTATTTTTATATGGAAGATAAACGTGTTTAAGAGAGATGTATAAGGATGCCACGTTGACAAGGGTCAGCCTTTGGGTTTTTTGGTTTGTTTGTTTGTTTGTTTGTTTGGGTTTTTTTTTTTTTTTCCTGTATCAAGGAAGTACTATACTTCCTAGAATTCCCTTCCCTGTTTGCTTCTAAGTGAGTATTGACTAAGTATTGACTTCTAGAAAAAAAAATTGTGATATTTGGAAGGTGGAAGTAAAACAGCAGTCATCATGCTCTCAGGGCTGGTATAGATTTAGGGATCCAGGAACCACTGCAGCTAATGCACATTATGGGTGATCGGCTGACTCACTTTGTTAGCTTCTGGGTATGCAGCATCTGGGTATGCAGGTAATCTACATCTTACCATATCTCCATCAACTTCCCTGTGTCCTGTGCTAGGCACATGCGTACCTCCATGGCAAAAGTTGCCAGTTCCTTCTGCAAGTCCCCTGTGTTGATGAATTCAAAGGCAGTAAAAGACAAACATGGGTTCCAGTTTGTCCTCTTTGCTTTCTATTAGTCTTTATGGATTACAGTCTGCCATAACACTCTCCTGCATCAGGTCATAGTTTCTTTCTCAAATATGACCATGCTGATCCTTAGCAACTTTAGACCTGTCATCAGCTATTGAGCTATCAACCTTAGTCTTGTGCATCAGCTCCCACAACTGCCTAAGATCCAATACATATAATAATTTATCATATTCCATATCACTCAGGGAGGTTCTGATTCCCTGATCAAATCCTAATACATTCTGCTTTAAATCTCAACCTCTCAACACCCACATTTCACTAGGTTTCTCCACATCTATGTTTATACCATTTACATCTTGGTGAATATCTCTAGAGAAAAATCTGCTTGAACTGTAAGATTTACTTTTCCATTCCTTCATTTTCTTTGGGATCTTTGCCAGTCATTTATTGGATGTTTTCATAGGTGTGAGGTCCATTTTTTTCTCTCTCAAACTCATGAGACTGCCAAAAATCTCTGCAGACCCTCTGACTCTTAACTGCCACTTCTACACAGCTACTTTTCAGCCTTTCTATTCATGCCTTTTATGAATCAGCAAATTTCTTTGATGAAAATAGAAGGTAAAATATTTGGCATATGCAGGGCAAATTTTCTCTTTTCTCTTGAATTTTGATTTCTCAATTCTGTCTACCTTGGTAGCTCTCCGATACCTCTAAACAGGAGTGTTGTTTTTTGTAGGTTTTATTTGTAATTTTCAGGTTTTTCTTTTTAAATTTTCTTTCTCCTTTTCTTTCAAGATTTTGCAAACACAACATTTCTCTTATCAAAATTTCTCTAACAACTGCCCTTTCCCCACCCAAGGCAAACAGTGGCTCAATTATTGGTATTTTAATAACACTCTGCACCTGGCTCTTTTGGAATTTACCTCATTCTACTATTTTTATCTGTTAACATGTCTATTGCCCCTATTAAAATGTGAATTTCTTCAAGGTGAAAACTATCTGATTCAACTTGCATCCTTGATCCAATGCAGAGTGTCTGGTACATAGGATGGTTCAATATTTAGTGAAGGAATTGATGAATTATATATAAATGTTTAATAAATGGTTTTTCACTGACTTTAGAAGTTGACATTTCCATTTCCTTTTTTATATTTATAATTAATGCATGCTGTTTTAAAATATATTGGTAATTGGGGTGCCTGGGTGGCTCAGTGGGTTAAGGCCTCTACCTTCAGCTCAGGTCATGATCCCAGGGTTCTGGGATTGAGCCCCGCATCGGGCTCTCTGCTCATTAGGGAGCCTGCTTCCTCCTCTCTCTCTGCCTGACTCTCTGCCTACATGTGATCTCTGTATGTCAAATAAATAAATAAAATCTTTAAAAATAAATAAATAAATAAAATATATTGGTAATTGAGGGAGGCAGTATAAAACTCCTCACTTTTTTATTTCTCTATTTTATACCTGTTAATTCCATAATAGCTTATAAAGTTTTTAATGAATTAATACATTTATTCAAAAATAATAAGCAATAGGATTTTGAGAAGAAAATAATTTTATATGTTCAATTGTTGTTTTAATGACAAAACAAAGAGAATGGCACTGAACCTTAAGAATTTCATGTAACAGGGCGCCTGGGTGGCTCATTTGGTTGGACGACTGCCTTCAGCTCAGGTCATGATCCTGGAGTCCCGGGATTGAGTCCCACATCGGGCTACCTGCTCAGCAGGGAGTCTGCTTCTCCCACTGACCTCTCTCCTTTCATGCTCTCTCTCTCTCTCTCAAATAAAATAAAATCTTAAAAAAAAAAGAATTTCATGGAACAAACTAATCATAGGTGTCATCTAACCACTTCTTCCTCTGTAAGATCTCATGAACCATCTTTTGAATTTTTATGACTATCTACCTTCCCAGGGTGCCAGATGGAATAATCTATTCATGTTAACTGTGAGGATGAACAATTCATTCAATCATCTGGAATCTTTGTCTAACCAACACAAAGCATCTGGATATTTAGAAACATCTAGATGATTGACTATATTTTTCACTTTGCATCCAGATGTCTTGGTATCATGTAGACACAGTCTATTGCTCACAATAATATAATCTTGGTGTAAACATTAACAAAAGAGTTATGATTTACATTTACTGTCCTTTTCTTATGACTGAAATACATTTTTTTCATGTTGCTAATGTAGGCTAAACATCAGTAAACTAAAACCATGCTGTGCACAAACACTAAGAACTTTGTGAATATATCAGGAAAAAATTTTGTTTCCTGAGAAACTTCATAAATCAGATGATGATGTTATTGCTCATGTCCTTGCTGTATACATGTGTATATATATATGTGTGTGGCAATATGCATATATATGCATATTGCCACATTTTGAGCTTGCCCAAAATATAAAAAATAACACAGTAGGGACACCACATTTGTGACAAAGAAGATATCATCCAGTGGGTACAACATGACTACAATTTCAAACAAGAAAGGTCTACAAGACTCTCAAATTCATGCCAAAATGCATTAACACATTCTGGGAAAATTACACTCCTATTCTTTAACTTACCAAGTGAAAAGAATGAAATATCATTGAAGAAAAAATTTTGAACTATTCATGAGGACTTTTATGTGCATAAATTGCTAAACTAACATGTTGTTTGCACTTAATACATATAAATTTATAAGAGCAACAAACTCCCACTTATTTTTTAGTTCTTGGAACCAATCACATAACCTGTGATGAATCATATTTCCAACTTTGTAATCTTTTCTGGGATTGACTTACTGTTAAAGTACTTTACCGTAAAGCTGACCAAATCTGTCATATAGGCAGTAGTAATAGCTGTATATAATGAAGTCAACTCATTCACATTTCTAGGTATACAAATTTACCCTTAATCATATGACAAATGATCTCATAATTTACAGTGTGGGTGTGTAGTGTACCATTTTAGATTAATTTCATTATGTTACATTGTTTAAAGGTCCTTCATTCCCAGTGATTATGTACCTACCTAGTAAAAATCTATAACACGTGACTTTGTTCTATAAACCATTAATTTATAATAATTTTACATATGTCAGTTTTTTATAATTATGGTGCTATACAATCTGAATCAGTTGACAGTACTTTGGCAGAAGCAGCCATTATTATTACTACATAATTTGGCAGAAGCAGCCATTATTATTATTATTATTACATGCTAATTTCAGCTTCATTTTTATTTTTTGGATCCACAATTATCCTCTTCGGCGATTTTCATATAACTGAATAAAAATGGCTACTCTTACTTCATCTGTGTCATTACCAGTGAATGTAGTATTCTTCAGCAATTTAATATTTTTAAGTTAAAATAAGATTTTTTTCTCATTGAGTGAGAAGTACTGAAGTTTTGCTTGAGTTTAAGTCATATAAAGCACTTAATATTGCTTTATATTATTTAATCCCCTTTGGTCATCCTTCTTTAAGTTATATTTTGACAGTCTTCCTATTAGAAATTTTACTAGAAATCTTCAATGAAGTTGGGCTTTGAGATATGGGTGAGGATAAGGAAAAGACAGTACAATGTGTTTGCTTTCATTATTTTCCTATAAGTTCATATCTTGCTATTGAAATAATTAATATATTTTAATGCTAATTATTAACTAATGCATATTTTTATGTCAGGTTATTATTGATTATTATTTGTATAACAGTTTCATTGATTCATCCTGAAGTGGAGGGCATTATAGATTGAATACCTAATTATGCTTTGGCTAGAATATTGATGAATTATTTTACATGTGTAGTTGTCATACACAACAGTGAGTATTAAATGTAAGGTAGACCTCCAGGGTTGAAAGCTTTCTGCAAGCTCTTGAAACAGGTTATGAACTAGAAGTGCAGGTAGATTGGATGTCGTTACCTTTTTTTTTTTTTAATTTATTTGTCAGAGAGAGAGGGAGAGAGAGCGAGCGAGCACAGGCAGACCGAGTGGCAGGCAGAGGCAGAGGGAGAAGCAGGCTCCTTGTAGAGCAAGGAGCCCGATGTGGGACTCGATCCCAGGACGCTGGGATCATGACCTGAGCCGAAGGCAGCTGCTTAACCAACTGAGCCACCCAGGCGTCCCTGTCGTTACCTTCTTTGTAGGAAAATATATAATCCTGGTATATATATAATCCTAGCAGCTCCAAATTCACAATAACTAAGAACATTTCAAAATTGATCCTCAGAATAATTAAATCAAGAGAAAAATCACAACAGTTTAGACCAATTATTTGGTACCAAGTAAACAAAATTTTAAAATGCCTTTAATATTATTTCCTTTTCAATTGATTCTTGAGATTGTAGACATACTGCCAGAGTCACATGATCCAAAGAATTCTGTGGCCAGGAATTATGTTCTCTCTCTCTCTCTCTCTCTCTCTCTGTCACACACACACACAGAGTCCATCTGACCATTACTAATAGTCACTCTGGAACAGTATGCTGAAGACTGGACATGTCAAATAATGGCTGTCTCTTTCCAGTTCCTATTTTTTATTGCTATATCTAAAGCTTATGTATTGTGCTGCTGCAGTAGAATGTTTATCATGATCCAGCCCACAGACATCCTGGTTACACTAGTGGTTAGCAAAGTACTTCAGGATCTTTATGCTTAAATGATGCCTGATAGCTCAGCTTTCATTATCACCTCAAGAAACAACTTCTTCTTACTCTTTCCATGACCTTGGATGATAAAAGGACATAAAGGGGAGTCTAACAACCTTTTGTATCTAAAAGGAAATGACATCTTTAAAAAATGATCTCATCTCTTTCTGCAGAAAATAGAGTCATTATCCTCCCTTCTCCTCCCTTCAGCCACAGCCATTTTCTGCCCTCCAATATGTGAGGCCACCCACGACATGTAAAATTTAGTGAAGGAAAATTCAGCTCACTCGTTGAATGACCACACACACAAAGAAGAAGAAGAAGAAGAAGAAGAAGAAGAAGAAGAAGAAGAAGAAGAAGAAGAAGAAGCTCAACAAGCCCATTGATTTCTGGTGCATCGAAACTAAAACAATCAGGAGAAAAAACATCAACCAGAGTGCATTTCCACAGTGGGAGAGCAAGAACTCTCACGGGGACTGAGAAAGTGACAGGGAAGAGTAAGAATTGCCCTCAAGCAGAAGGTTGAGGAAGAACTGAGACAATTTGGACTTCTAAGCAACAATACAGCCAGAGAGATGTGACTATTAAAGCTAACTACTGGATAAACAAAGGAGATGGAAATTTACTTTTAAACTTACCTAAATTAATTTAATTTGAGAACAAGCATGGTCATGGGGATGATCACTTCTCTAGTAGTTAAGCACTTTGGATTTGTAACTTTGTTACAAACTCTAGTAAATTGTTTTCACACTGCTTTGTTCTCAAGATGTTTTCAAGATGTGAGGTAAGTGGGGCACCTGGGTGGCTCAGTGGTTAAGCCTCTGCCTTCGGCTCAGGCCTTGATCTCAGGGTCCTGGGATTGAGCCCCACATTGGGCTCTCTGCTCAACGGGTAGCCTGCTTCCCCCCTCTCTCTCTCTCTGACTCTCTGCCTACTTGTGACCTCTGTCTGTCAAATAAATAAATAAAATCTTTAAAAAAAAAGATGTGAGGTAATGCTCCTGAAGTGTTTGAAGCTCCACAGAGAAAAGCTCTAAGTTTAAATATTCAATCCACTTTACAAATATTTTGGAGCTGTTACTAAGTAAACAGACTGTGTTAGATGTTAAGGAAAGAAAGGAATAAATAAGCCTAAACTTTTATATTGTAGAAGCTAGTGATTGAGTAGTAAGACCACTCACACAGTACAAATAATTGTCATTTAAGAAATCTAGGGCTCGTGCGATAAGAATAATAGATAGCAGTCTGGGGAACCAAAGTAGCAATTACTTCTTGCCCAGGAGAAACAGGATAGACTATTCAGAAAAAAAGGAAATTTTATGTGAACCATGAACCATGTTTTGGATCTCAAAGAACAAAGATGTAGAAAGGGCCTTTCCAAAGGAGAAAAATACATAGGCAGAACAGAACAGTAGTAGTGACTGACTTATGGAATGACAAGTAACCTAGTTTGGCTAGAAGGGAAGCATTTGGGGATAAAGTTACAAAACATAGGTTAAGATAAAACTATAAGAACTCCCATACTAGGCTAAGGAATTTGGACTATACTCATTTGTAAGGAGAAGCCATATATTGTGTGGTATTGAGCAAAATGGCTGAAGCTTTACTTCTGTAACTGAAGAGATTGGAATGTGGATACACCAGAGGTTAGGTTACAGAGGTATTGGAATATGTTCAGATGTGAGGTATTAGAAAACTGAATAGAAATAATGGTAGTGAGAGTGAAAATAGGAGAGATGAATTGAAAGAGGGAGAGAAAAAGAAAGCCTTTAGAGATAGAATTAATAAGAAATTCTGATTGATAAGTGTTGTTTGAGGTAGAGTGATAATTTTATTTTTTGCTAAAGATTTTATTTATTTACTTGACAGAGATTATAAATAGGCAGAGAGGCAGGCGGGGTGGGGGGAAGCAGGTTCCCTGCCAAGCAGAGAGCCCAATGCGGGGCTAGATCCCAGGACCCCGGGACAGTGACCTGAGCCAAAGGCAGAGGCTTTAACCCACTGAGCCACCCAGGCACCCATAGAGTGATAATTTTAAAGATAACTCATGAATTTATGAACCTGGGGAATATGGAAAATGCAAATAACTAAATGCAGAAAGTCTGAAGATAACTATAGTAAGCCATCTTTTGGATATGTTGAGTTTTAGGTTTTAACAGTTGTCTAGGTCAAAACATTTAAATGTTAATTCAGCATCTGGAACTGTGGTTCTGAGGTCTAAAGAGGGATGCTGTTACTGATGTTTTAAATCAGAAAAATTATTTTAAAAGAGATGATATTTGAAATCCTACATATGAATGAGATTATTATAATGGGGATTATTTAAAGATAATTGAAGAGGACAAGAGACAGAATCTTAGGTCATACCTACAATTCAGGGACAGGAAAAAAAGAATTAACAGAAGAGACAGAGACAAATGACCACAACAGTAGAAGAATTCTGAAGGCTGAGGAATTATGTGAGCCAAGAGAGTGCGATAATTTCAATAAAAAAGGGTTACTGTAACATATTGTATTAAAGGTCGCAGAGAGGTCAAGCAGAGTAAGGGATAAGAAAAGACTGAAATCTAGCAGTTAGGAGAATATTAGTGACTTAAAAAATTAGTTTCAGTAGAGGGTGAGGAAGAAGCAGGCTGACCATAAATGAGTTGAAAAGTAGATGGTGACAATTAGAAGTGAGTACAGATAATAGTTTTGAGATGGTTGGTGGTGGAAAGAAGGCTAGATTTATGTCATAAGCTTCAGTGAACAGCAAGCAGTTCATTAAAAAAAGTCTCTGTTAGTTTTATTATTTTTGTTGATCTTCCTTTTGGTTTCTCCCAGATGAACATATATTAGTGGGCATAGGAAAATACTAAAGATGAATGAGAAAAGGGGCTAATAGATTAAATAATGGTACTAAAATACAACAGAAGGAATGGGCAGATGGAGTAATGTTGGAAAAGAAGAGGGACACCTTTTCCTTACAGATAAGACAGAGGGAAAATATAATGAAGAAAAATCTAGAGAAGGTTTGAGCTGAAGGTAGGGACAAGAAGTGAATTCATGCAAGGTGTTTTTTTTTCTCAAAAAAATAAGAAATTTAGTTATTTACTGTGTGAAGAAATAGAGTTGTGGTTGAAGATTTAAGGAGAGTGGGGATGATTTAGAATAACCATTGCAGAGATTACAGAATGTCATCAAGAAAAGATAAAGGAAAGAATACTTGAGCTGCAGCCAAAGACCAGATGAAGGCAAACCTAATCAGTACAATTTCCTGACTTTCTTTACCATTCTCTGCAACCTATATAAAAGTGTGGAGAAAACAGAAATTAGAAAGTTTTCAGTTCAGTGGCACTTGGATGGTTCAGTCTAAGTGTCTGCCTTCAGCTCAGGTCATGATCTCAGAGTCCTGAGATCAAGCCCCACATGGGGCTCCCTGACCCTGCTTCTTCCACTTCCACACCCCCTGCTTGCTCTCTCTCTATCAGATGAATAGATAAAACCTTAAAAAAGAAAAAAATCAGTTTAATATTCTATGCAGCAAATATGCAGAAAGCCAATGGGACTAAGAATTCTAATGTGCTATAAAAATATGATTTAACACTGTTGGTGGGAATGCAAGTTGGTGCAGCCACTCTGGAGAACAGTGTGGAGATTCCTCAAGAAGTTAAAAATAGAGCTTCCCTATGACCCTGCAATTGCGCTACTGGGTATTTACCCCAAAGATACAGATGTGGTGAAAAGAACGGCCATCTGTACCCCAATGTTTATAGCAGCAATGGCCACGGTCGCCAAACTGTGGAAAGAACCAAGATGCCCTTCAACAGACGAATGGATAAAGAAGATGTGGTCCATATACACCATAGAGTATTATGCCTCCATCAGAAAGGATGAATACCAGACTTTTGTAGCAACATGGACGGGGCTGGAAGAGATTATGCTGAGAGAAATAAGTCAAGCAGAGAGAGTCAATTATCATATGGTTTCACTTATTTGTGGAGCATAACAAATAACACGGAGGACATGGGGAGATGGAGAGGAGAAGGGAGTTGAGGGAAATTGGGGGGGGAGATGAACCATGAGAGACTATGGACTCTGAAAAAAAACCTGAGGGTTTTGAAGGGCCGGGGGATGGGAGGTTGGGGGAGCCAAGTGTTGGGTATTATGGAGGGCACGCATTGCATGGAGTACTGGGTGTGGTGTAAAACTATGAATTCTGTTACGCTGAAAAGAAATTTTAAAAATATATTAAAAAATGATTTAAATGTTTGACTGTGGCTACCAGAATAAGAAACAAAGCCAATGAAACTAGAAGTGGAGTGTTATCTGAGAAAGTAGGAAGGATTTAAATGACGTTTAGTCATGATGATGGTTAAGTATTAGTTAAGTAAATATAACAATGTCAAATATAAGGAGGTTATAACATAGGAACCAGAATTTCAGAGGTCACTACTTATAAGTCACAAAATTCTAAATCACAACTGATAATGGGCTTTTACCGGATTGATGAATGAATGACTGACATAGCATAAATTATATATGTATTAATATAATTGCTACTTCCCTTTAAAAATATAAGGTTATTGAAACATAAATTCAAAGTTACTGAGTTATTCCCAGTGCCATTATATATCTGAAAATGGATTATAATTCAGAAAAATGACTTTTGAGGCACCAACTTCAGAACATCAAGTCACTTCACTGTTGATAAAATGAAGGTGTTAGGACATTCATGCAGTAAATTGCCTCAACCTTTAAACAACTGGGTAAATCCCTGGGGGCATATTAACACTACAGATTAAGGGAAGCTCTAAAACCTGGGGAAAAGTAATACTGCTATGAGAGTTCTCTGACAAGCCAATAAGTGTTGCTTTGCCAACTGTAAAGTCCAAAATCATGTATTTCATGTGTAAATGTCATTGTATGCATCTATGTGTTTTTAAAATTGAGATATATCTTCTTTTCTTAAATAAATGAAGTTAAGTAACTTAACTAAATGCTTATAGTTATTAAGTGACAATGCAATTTGAGATCAGGTTGGAATTTATGTTATTCTTTATCAAGTAGGATATGTTTTCTTAAATAATTTGCCCTAGCATAAACTGGGTATAAACAGACTGATGAGCCCACAGTTGTTTCTGTCCCCATTATATCTGGTGTATACAGCAGAGGTAGAATCTATGGTCAGTATGTCATTTCCTTGCCTTACCTGGAGATATTTAGTAATCTAATGTAACCTGTAAATATGAGCTTTATTATGCTTACAGGGTCATGGAGATGGATAATGATGAATTGAACCTGGTGAAAAAGTGACTCTCCAGAGAATCACTTTGCACTTTGAAAAAATATTTAGATTTAGCCTTAGGTAGATGACAATTTTAATTGTTTATCTCAACCTGTTTGAATTTAGTCTGCATCTACATGACCCCAGAGATAAGAAGGAATTGAAAATGTTTCCAAATATATTTTAAACTCAGTAGCTCAGTTCCTCAACACGTTAGCATGACAGGAAAAGCAAATATTTCTGGGTTTTCAGCTGATCTTGCACAGAGAAGATAGAGCATGTTGGTTGATTTGACAAAAAAAAATTTATAAAGTATCCCTAAACCTTAAATCCTATTATCAGCATATGAACAGCCATAGCTTTAATTTCACAGAACTGTGTTCATTTTCAAACACTCTTGACATGGCTGTAATTTCAAGTCAGATTTTAATGCAATTGATATGAATATATACATAATCACAAACAAAAATTGTTCTATTTCAGCTTTGTTCTTCTTATCAAAAGGAATGATACTTGATCTGAGGCTTGTAAAACACCTCTAACTCAATTAACTGGTCAATTGAGTCACTCGGTCATTAGTCAAACTATTGGTTTAATGATTTTTTTTTCCTCACCTAACTGACTGGTTATTTGACCAAAGATGCTAAATCAATTAATATTTCAGGTTTGGGTGAACAGAGATTGAGCAGGCAAATTACCCTGATATTTATGTAAAAAGATTTATCTATCTATCTATCTATCTATCGATATCGATAGATAGATAGATATTGATATCGATAGATAGATAGATATACTCATTGATATAATTAATTATATATTATATATAGAATAATAAATTATGCAAATATATATTATATAAGACATTTACATATATCTAATATACAGATTCTGATCAGAATCTGTATATTAGATATATATATAGATATGTATATATTAGATTATATATTAGATTAGATATATAGAGAGAGATCTAATATATAGATAGATATATTCTGATATATATAACAGAAGCAGCCAGAAATATGCAAAACTAGTCCTTAAAATGTATCAGTGTAGGAATGGTCTTTGTTTCAGTTTATTCTATTTGGATTCATTGCCGCCTTTAACTTTAATAAGTTTAGATTTCTGAACAATGTATTTGGCAGCCAGCAAAGATAAAATATTTTATGAGCATTTACACAGTCATAAATTATGGACATTAAGTACATGTAATGATGCCAAATTACAGAACATAAAAAAATCACAATTTGCATATGTATCTGAAGTTTCTGCACCACTGGTAAAAAGTAAAGCTACTAGATAAGTTATCTGCACACATGGAAGATTTATCCTAAACTTAGGAAGGAACCAGTGCATTTATTGATTCCAGTGACTGTTCCATTCATTAAATGCCTCCTAATAGTCTGTGTTTCTAGTTGCAAAGTTATCATGTGTCATTAAGGACTATGGAAAATGTCAGCATACTCTGATTCAACATTAAAATGCTAAAAACAAGGACAAGTAGAAAAATGAACTAAATTCAAAAGAAAAAAGCTCTAATAAATTTGAGATCCTAAATTTAATTAACTTCAATCAAATGACATAAATAAAATTTAAGTTTGGTGCTAATGCTGTCATTTCAGTCTCAAAAGAACTGTAGTAATTCTTGCCAGATTTGGCCAATCTAATGGTTTCTTGAATATGGGGTTGCTGAAATAATAATGTGCATGCCAGCTACATGTGTTGTGGCTCATCTAACTCCCAAATCTTTGGTTCATTTCTGGTTTTGTTATTGTGATCTACTGTACAACTTGATTTCTTTTTTTCTGAACTAAAACTGGACTTCTGAGCCTTACAGAGTAGACTTTGAAGGTCTCCATAATGCTTTTCATATCCCCTGAAAAGCATTCTTCCTTTCAGTATTTTATCCCCTCTAAGAATTGCACTATGAAATACAATGGCCAGCATATTTAATTTAATAAATTAAGATTTTATTAAATCATTAAATTAATTAAACTTAAATAAAATTCAAAATTGTGTTTCTCAGTTATACCAACAACATTTTTATGGCTACAAAAATATTTGGACAATGCTGCCCTAGAATCTTATTTATACTTGTCATTGCTTAAGACTCATATTTCTAATAAGGTGGAAACTGTGTTAACATATTACTTTACCAAGATACATTTGCATAATCATAATAGAGCTTTAGAACAGCAAATGGTCTTCATAATCCAGACTGTAAATAGTGGAAAACTAGATCTGCCCCCAAAAAATTGTTGAGGGAATTATTTTAGGGAAAAGATTTGTTCTAGCACTGTTTAAATTATATCATACACAAAGATAGCCTTGCAGTTACTGTTATGTGGAACTCTTTGATTGTTTATGTATTCTTTTATCCTTTTCATCATTCCATTCATTTCATTTACTGCGTGGATATGCCTCTTTCTGTGCTAGGGACACAGTGATAGTCAAAACAGATGTTTTTATCCTCAATGAGCTTATAGTTTAATAAAGGGATAACAGCAATGAAACAATTATCATATCATATGGTATGTGGTGTGAGATAGTAAGAGAACAAAGGAAACACAGACAGCATGGCCTTGGAGCAACAGAGAGATGGAGGCAGCCAAAGAAGGACTTGTTGTCATTGTTGTTGTTGTTGTTGTCATTGTTGTTTCAAAGTGAAATCTAACCTAGGGCTTGAGAGATGTTCAAGAGTTGATAATAGTAGTGAGGGAAGAAATAATTCAGAGCATATACAAAGGTTTAGAGGCAAGGGAACATTGAACATATCAGTTTGTGGTTAAGTTTGTACTGACAAAGCACTCTATGAATAGAGAGGAGAAGGCACCAGATTTTGATTTTTTTCCTATTTCCTTTGATGATAAGGTTAAATGTTCTCTACTATTTGTTATGATATCTTAAAGCATTGTGTCTAGCAGACTTCAGAGACATATATTTGTCATTTATATTTAATGCATCTATTATGCCTACAATAGGTGCTATATTACCTATTTAGAAATTGCTTCCAAGAGTTAGCCTTTCAAAATTAGGACTTTTTAAAAATTTGAAAACCCCTTAGGATAACCTGATACCAGCCATTCCTTCCTATGTATTGAGATGTTGTTATTTCCCCTTGTTTATTGATCTGATCAAATCTAAGAATGCTTCTCTAACACCTTTTCTTGGTTTACATGACATTTTGATATACTTTTGTTTTGTGACATGAGCCATATACATGGTTCCAACTTAAATCACTTTAAAGTTCTTCCTTGACATGAAATACAGAAAAAAAATGAATTTCATTTCATCATGAAGTTGTCAGAAGAAAATATATGTGGTGGCAAATTATTTTGAGAGACTTCAAACTTTCTTTACCACGCTATTTACATTTTTTTCTTGCCTAGCAGATCCATTCAACTTCTAGCTATCTAGGTTCCTCATATTGGAGCTTGCCAGGCCTGTTCTAGACATTATCAAAAGTTTTCCAATTTGTTTGATAACAGTTCCCTTTCTAATTAAAATTTGCTCATCTCTGTCTTGCTTTTCATTGTCTTTTGCTAGAAGAACAGTTAAATAATGTAATTATGAATATAGAAGTTTAAAATAGCCTACTGTATTATAATTCTAGTATAATATATGCATTTAGAAGGACTACCTGTGTTCTAGACTAAAGAAAGGGCCCTAAAAGGGGGGTTTTGTGCAAACTGTCTTTACAACAGACTAAATCTGTGGTTTTCAAACTTTGTTACATAAAATTTAAAGGCAGTGGAGGTGCCAGTGGACACTCTGGAATGCATGAAAGACAGGGAAACACTAAGTAAATACGGTTTCATGTCCTTTTTCTTCCTGTTTAACCAGAGAAACTTCTCTTTTTTGTGTACTCAATCAGGATTCCATGTAAGATTTCATAAAATTCAGAAATCTCTGGGCTACAATTCTCTTTAAGGTACAAACTTTCTTGTATATATTCTCTTCTTCTCCCCATTCTAGTACAGTCTCTTGAATGGCAGGTACACAAAAAATATATTGAAAGGGTGAGTGAATGAGAAAATTAATAAAGTAAATGTTATAGGAATTTTAGCCATCTTACTGCTTATCTGAGTTACTGAATTTGCACTATAGTTCTTATGAACATTAGGTAACATATATCTTCTTTGAATTCATTTCTTGAGTTTTTCCTTCTAATATTTAAGTGACTTTACCTAATTTCTTTTTCTGCAGCATTTCAGATCTAAGTAAACTTGAGGATTATCATCAAGTTCAGTATCATCCATGTTAACATCATTATTGCTGTTTTTACTAATAGAAACAAAGTTATCATTGAATGCTTATTTTACATATATTATTTCCTTTAATATTTGCCAAAAATCTATAGAATAAGTGGCATCTCCATTTGACAGAGGGAAATAAAGATAAAATAATATGTCTAAATTATATATATCTACTAAGAGGAGGAGCTGAGATTCAAATCCAGATTCATCCAATTCCAAATCACATGGTCTAAATGACTACAGTAAGCTAAAGGGGTTTCCTCTACACCACACTGGACTTTACATTCATTTTTCATTTCTCTCTTCAAATACATTGGCATAATCCATAACAATATTCACCGGTTTTTTTTCTGTGAGAAGAAGTCTACATTTAATGACCACAGTATCTCTGTTTTGCTGCATCATAAAACAAAATATATGGGCAAGAAAGAACATCTCCAATTCCAATTGACTGTATTTCATTTTTATCTTTTTAACAAATTTTAAAAATTTATTTCTTTTCAGTGTAACAGAATTCATTGTTTATGCACCACACCCAGTGCTCCATGAAATATGTGCCCTCCATAATACACACCACCTGGATCCACCAACCTCACACCCCTTCAAAACCCATCAGTTTATTTTTCAGAGTCCACAGTCTCTCATGGTTCATCTCCCCTTCCAATTTCCCTCAACTCCCTTCTCCTCTCCATCTCCCCATGTCCTCCGTGTTATTTGCTATGCTCCACAAATAAGTGAAACCATATGATAATTGACTCTTGCTTCTTGACGTATTTCACTCAGCATAATCTCTTCCAGTCCCATCCCTGTTGATACAAAAGTTGGGTATTCATCCTTTCTGATGGAGACTTTATACTCCATAGTGTATAAGGACCACATCTTCCTTATCCATTCGTCCGTTGAAGAGCATCTTGGTTCTTTCCACAGTTTGGCGACCGTGGCCATTGCTGCTATAAACATTGGGGTACAGAAAGCCCTTCTTTTCACTATATCTGTATCTTTGGGGTAAATACCCAGTAGTTCAATTGCAGGGTCATAGGGAAGCTCTATTTTTAATTTCTTGAGGAATCTCCAGACTGTTCTCCAAAGTGGCTGCACCAACTTGCATTCCCACCAAAAGCATAAGAGGGTTCCCTTTTCTCCACATCCTCTCCAACACACATTGCTTTCTGTATTGCTAATTTTGGCCATTCTACTGGTGTGAAGTGGTATCTCAATGTGGTTTTAATTTGAATCTCCCTGATGGCTACTGAGGATGAACATTTCTTCATGTGTCTGATAGCCATTTGTATGTCTTCATTGGAGAAGTGTCTGTTCATGTCTTCTGCCCATTTTTGATATGATTATCTGTTTTGTGTGTGTTGAGTTTGAGAAGTTCTTTATAGATCCTGGATATCAAACTTTTTTCTGTACTGCCACTTACAAATATTTTCTCCCATTCCGTGGGTTGCCTCTTTGTTTTGTTGCCTATTTCCTTTGCTGTGCAGAAGCTTTTGATCCTGATGAAGTCCCATAAGTTCATTTTTGCTTTTGTTTCCTTTGCCTTTGGAAACATATCTTGAAAGAAGTTCCTGTGGATTATGTCGAAAAGGTTATTGTCTATGTTCTTCTCTAGGATTCTGATGTATTCCTGTCTCACGTTGAGGTCTTTTATCCATTTTGAGTTTATCTTTGTGTACAGTGTAAGAGAATGGTCGAGTTTCATTCTTCTACATATAGCTGTCCAATTTTCCCAGCACCATTTATTGAAGAGACTGTCTTTTTCCCACTATATATTTTTTCCTGCTTTGTCGAAGATTATTTGACCATAGAGTTGAGGGTCCATATCTGGGCTCTCTACTCTGTTCCACTGGACTATCTGTCTGTTTTTATGCCAATACCATGCTGTCTTGGTGATCACAGCTTTGTAGTAAAGCTTGAAATCAGGTAACGTGATGCCCCCAGTTTTGTTTTTCTTTTTCAAGATTTCCTTAGCAATTCGGGGTCTTTTCTGATTCCATACAAATTTTTGGATTATTTGCTCCAGCTCTTTGAAAAATACTGGTGGAATTTTGATTGGAATGGTATTAAAAGTATAGATTGCTCTAGGTAGTATAGACATTTTAACAATGTTTATTCTTCCAATTCAAGAGCATGGAATGGTCTTCCATCTTTTTGTGTCTTCCTCAATTTCTTTCATGAGTGTTGTGTAGTTCCTCGAGTACAGATCCTTTACCTCTTTGGTTAGGTTTATTCCCAGGTATCTTATAGTTCTTGGTGCTATAGTAAATGGAATCAATTCTCTAATTTCCCTTTCCGTTTTTTTATTGTTAGTGTATGAGAAAGCAACTGATTTCTGTACATTGACTTTGTATCCTGCCACATTACTGAATTGCTGTATAAGTTCTAGTAGTTTGGGGGTGGAGTCTTTTGGGTTTTCCATATAAAGTATCATGTCATCTGTGAAGAAAGAGAGTATGACTTCTTCCTTGACAATTTGGCTACCTTTTATTTCTCTTTGTTGTCTGATTGCTGTTACTAGAACTTCTAATACTGTGTTGAACAAGAGTGGTGAGAGTGGGCATCCTTGTCGTGCTCCTGATCTATGTGGGAAGGCTGTGAGCTTTTTTCCATTGAGGATGATATTTGCTGTGGGTTTTTCATAGATAGATTTTATGAAGTTCAGGAATGCTTCCTCTATCCCTATACTTTGAACCATTTTAACTTGAACAGATGCTGGATTTTGTCAAATGCTTTTTCTGCATCAATTGAGAGGACCAGGTGTTTCTTCTCTCTTCTCTTATTGATTTGTTCTATCACATTGATTGATTTGCGAATGTTGAACCATCCCTGTAACCCAGGGATGAATCCCACCTGGTCATGTGGATAATCTTTTTAATGTTCAGTTGGATCATATTAGCTAGGATATTCTTGAGAATCATAGCATCTACATTCATCAGGGATATTGGTCTGAAATTCTCCTTTTTGGTGGGATCTTTTCCTGGTTTGGGGATCAGGGTAATGCTGGCTTCATAAAAAGATTCTGGAAGTTTTCCTTCTGCTCCATTTTTTTTTGAATCAGCTTCAGGAGAATAGGTGTTATTTCTTCTTGAGTGTTTTGTAGAATTCCCCAGGAAATCCATCAGGTCCTGGGCTCTTGGTTTTTGGGAGGTTTTTTGATCACTGCTTCAGTCTCGTTACTAGATATCAGTCTATTAAGGTTGTCAGTTTCTTCCTGGTTCAATTTTTGGGAGTTTATATTTTTCCAGGAATACATCCATTTCATCTAGGTTGCTTAACTTATTGCCATATAACTGTTGATAATAACTTCTGAGGATTGTTACTGCTTCCTTGGTGTTAGTTGTGATCTCTCCCTTTTCATTCATAATTTTATTAATTTGAGATTTCTCTCTTTTCTTTTGGATCAGTGTGGCCAATGGTTTATTGATCTTATTGATTCTTTCAAAAAAATCAGCTTCTAGTTCCATTGATACGTTCTACTGTATCTCTAGTTTCTACCTCATTGATCTCTGCTCTAATCTTGATTAATTCCCTTCTTGTGTGCGGAGTTGGTTTGATTTGTTGTTGATTCCCCAGTTCTTTAAGGTATAGAGACAGCTGGTATATTCTGGATTTTTTTATTTTTTTGAGGGAGGCTTGGATGGCTACGTATTTCCCCCTTAGGACCGCCTTTGCTGTATCCCATAGGTTTTGGACTGAATTGCCTTCATTTTCATTGGTTTCCATGAATTGTTGAAGTTCTTTGATTTCCTGGTTGATCCAAGCATTCTTAAGCAAGTTGGTCTTTAGCCTCTAGGTATTTGAGTTCCTTCCAAACTTTTCCTTGTGATTGAGCTCCAGTTTCAAAGCATTGTGATCAGAGAATATGCAGGGAATAATCTCAGTCTTTTGGTACAGGTTGAGCTCTGCTATGTGACCCAGCATGTGTTCTATTCTGGAGAAGGTTCCATGTACACTTGAGAAGAATGAGTATTCAGTTGTTTTAGGGTTGAATATTCTGTGTATATCTATGAATTCCATCCGTTCTAATGTGTCATTCAATGCTCTTGTTTCTTTGCTGATTTTCTGCTTGGATGATCTGCCTATTACCGTGAGAGGCATGTTAAGATCTCCTACTATTAATGTATTCATGTTATTATGA
Source organism: Mellivora capensis (assembly GCA_004024625.1). Taxonomy (NCBI): domain Eukaryota; kingdom Metazoa; phylum Chordata; class Mammalia; order Carnivora; family Mustelidae; genus Mellivora; species Mellivora capensis. Next base: position 3,358 of record PISX010027777.1, on the reverse strand, counting down.
GTCTTTATCTTGATTAATAGTTTTCTCATGTAATTGGCTGCTCCCATATTGGGGGCATAGATATTTACAATTGTTAGGTCATCTTGGTGGATAATCCCTTTAAGAATGATGTAGTGTCCTTTTAAACAGTCTTTAGTTTAAAATCTAATTTATCTGATATGAGAATTGCTACCCCGGCCTTCTTTTGAGGCCCATTGGCATGAAAGATGCCTCTCCATCCCCTCACTTTCAATCTGGGTGTATCCTTAGGTTCAAAATGGGTCTCCTGTAGACAACATATGGATGGGTCCTGTCATTTTATCCAATCTGCAACACTGTATCATTTTATGGGCGCATTTAGGCCATTCACATTGAGAGTGATTATTGATAGATACATTTTTATGGATATCGTGATACCTTTGAAGTCTTTCTTTCTGTAGATTGTCTCCATATTCTTAGGATTTTTCCTCTTTTATAGAACCCCCTCCCTTGATATTTCCTGCTGTGTCGGCTTGGTGGTCACATACTCTTTTAAGCCTTGCCAGTCTTGGAAACTCTTTATCTCTCCATCCATTTTGAATGACAGTCCTGCTGGATAAAGTATTCTTGGCTGCATGTTCTTCTAATTTAGTACCCTGAATATATCTTGCCAGCCCTTTCTGGCTTGCCAGGTTGCTGTGGACAGGTCTGACATTATTCTGATGGGCTTTCCTCTGTACTTAAGGAGCTTCTTTTTCCTAGCTGCATTCAAGAGAGCCTGTCTGCAATTATGATTCCTCATTCTTACAAACAGGTGTCTCGAGGACTTTTGAGATTTTTTAATCTTGGAGGGAGACCGGTCTTTCTCTAGTACACGAATGCTGGTTCCATTCGCAAGATTGGGAAAATTTTCATGGAGAATTTGTTCAACTATATCCTCTAGACTTCTTTCTTTCTCCTCCCCTTCAGGGATTCCAATAATTCTGACATTGGAACATTTCATGGAATCATTTATTTCCCTGATACTGTTTTTGTGGCTTCTAAGCTGTTTGTTCCATGCTTCCACCTGATCCTTTCTCTCTATCTGTTTGTCCTCCAGATCAGTAAATCTATCTTCTGTCTCAGTTACCCTAGCTTTTAGAGAATTTAGATTAGATTGGAACTCATTGAGATCCTTGTGAACATCATCCCTGGTGGCTTTCACTTCTGCCCTAATCAATTCCGTTTGGTCATCCATGGCTTTCTCCAACCTAGCTATTGCCTGGATAATTGTTAGCCTGAATTCCCTTTCCGACATATTGTCTATGTCGGTAGCCATTAGCTCTGTTGAAGAAGTCCCAGCGCATGAATTTTTCTTCTTCTTTTTTAAATTTATTTATTTGTCAGAGAGAGAGGGAGAGAGAGCGAGCGAGCACAGGCAGACAGAGTGGCAGGCAGAGGCAGAGAGAGAAGCAGGCTCCCTGCTGAGCAAGGAGCCTGATGTGGGACTCGATCCCAGGACGCTGGGATCATGACCTGAACTGAAGGCAGCCGCTTAAGCAACTGAGCCACCCAGGCGTCCCTGAATTTTTCTTCTGTTGGGCAATCCTCCTCCTAGTCATTTAGGTGACAGATGGCTGAACGGATGTAGCTGAATATGTTGACCGTGGTGCAGTCAAGGTGCTCCCTGGAATGCTTCTGAGCAGTTAAGAGTCCCCATCCAAACAAAAGAAAAAAGTAAGAGAGAAAAAAAGAAAAAAAAGGAAGAGGGAGAGAGAGATACAAGGAAAAAAAAAAAAAGGAAAGATAAAGTAAAAGAGAAGGCCCCGCTCAAATGGGCCCCAAGGTAAGATTCGGGAGGCCGAGAAAAATAAGGCTATCCCAGCTCGAGTTTAGCATTAGTACAAATAGAGCCATCTTAGCTTTGGCAGCCACCTCAGGCACAAGGGATGAACTTTTTCCTAATTTACTTTAGTTCCAGGGACCCCCACCCTGCTTCAGTTCCAGGGACCCCCACCCTGCTTCAGTTCCAGGGACCCCCACCCTGCTTTAGTAACAGGAATACCTAACCCTGTAAACACATCCAAGAAAAACCACCATACCTAACCCTGTAAACACTTGCAAGAAAGTACCTAACCCTGTAATCAGCCCAGCAACAGCTAATCACCTTACTGCAGAAAAGTCTGAACCTTCTCCTCCTCCCCCTCACAAGCCTCTTGTAATGACCACTAAAAACCCCTGCCTTAACTAGCCTCAGGGTCCAAGTCCGTACTCTGCTGTGTCGGGTATACTTGGGCCCAAGCTTAAGCATGTCATCTCAGGGTACAAGTCCCTATTCCGCTGTGTCAGGTATACTTGGGCCCAAGCCTAAGCATGTCACCTCAGGGTCCAACTCCCTACTCCACTCTGTCAGATATACTTGGGCCCAAGCTTAAGCTTTTTGAATAAACCCTCGTGTGATTGCATCAGTGTTGGCTCCTTGGTGGTCTCTCAGAGGCGAAAACTTGGACATTACAGATTTATAAAGTATACAAATAAAAACAGACAAACAAAAAGAATGATAAAAGTATATGACAAGAGAAAAAAGTATATATATAAAAGCAAAACAAAAAAGAACCTCGTCAAAATGTGCCCCAAGTATAAGATTTATATATTACCAGGACAAACACTAATACACAGAGACACTGGTGGAAGGAAAAGATGGGAGAGTGGTTATAAATTCTCACTGTGGGCGAGGAAGGTTATTTTTATTCTTCCTAGATGTATCTTGATATCTTGGTTAAAGGACTCAACTTTCCTAAGATAAAGGGGGATTAAAAATTGGTTTGCTATAGGGGTAGCATTGATTGGGGAAAGGGGATTACCTTGAAGTTTAACTCTATAAGAATATTAAAAGATAAAAATACAAAAAATGAATAAACTAAACTAAGCTAAAATTTTAAAAATATTAAAAAATAGAAAAGCAATAGAAAAACACGGGTATATGTATCAAAAAGTTCAGGTTAAAAGGTTATTATGTAATTGCTAAGGAAATGTTGGAAAACAAAAATAAAACTGGTGGCATCACGTTACCTGATTTCAAGCTTTACTACAATGCTGTGATTACCAAGACAGCATGGTACTGGCATCAAAACAGACACATAGACCAATGGAACAGAGTAGAGAGCCCAGATATGGACCCTCAACTCTATGGTCAAATAATCTTCGACAAAGCAGGAAAACATATACAGTGGGAAAAAGACAGTCTCTTCAATAAATGGTGCTGGGAAAATTGGACAGCTATATGTAGAAGAATGAAACTCGACCATTCTCTTACACTGTACACAAAGATAAACTCGAAATGGATAAAGGACCTCAATGTGAGACAGGAATCCATCAGAATCCTAGAGGAGAACATAGGCAGTAACCTCTTTGATATCAG
>PISX010027776.1:0-22518 GCA_004024625.1 Mellivora capensis | reverse complement strand
ACTCCCCACCAACCTCGTCAAATACAGAGTCTGAGTCAGCAGCACATTTGGTTGTATTAAGGTCCCAAGATTCAGGGATTGTTTGTTACCACAGCACTGTGAGCTCATCCCGGATGAATTGTGACTGATGCTCAGCCGTGTTTGGGAACCACTAACACATTCCCCTCCTCCTCCAGCCAGCTCTCTCCCCCTGGCAACACCAGCTGCAGTGCAGCTGAACTGAGCTGCCTCCAGATGCAGAAGGCAAGCTCGGGAAGAGCATTTTACATTCACCCTCGGCAGCCATTCCAAGGTCCAGCCTCCAATTAGGAGACTTTGGCTGAGTTCATCTTTCTCCTTCAAAAGTCCATTGGCCACTATCCACAGAGGACCACAAAAGAGGGTAGAGCTTAGAAGACATATTTAAATACTGTGAACACAGAAGTGATAAAGTGGTATTTTAGATGAAAACTCTCATCACTCAAGATTCACGTAACTGATCTTTTCTCAAAAAGAATGCACTGATTTATTTAAAAAATAAATAAATAAAGCCCTGTGATGAGATGACCTCTGGTTCAAAGTAACACTCCCTGCTTCGTTCTGATTCCAGCTTTCTGGGTATTTGTCTGGCGGGATAGAATCTTGGTCATCTCATCTAATTGCCTCATCATTACTATACCAAGAACCCAGGAAGACTCTTTCCCTGCTACTGTTCCCATCCAATTTCCAACTTTAGTCTCAAGACCTTAAGCCCACCCCAACCCACCCATCCCCCTGCCCCAAGAACACTGTCAGCAATGGGCTACCTGTCCAAATCTGAAAATACAATCTATAAGGATGTAATCGTAAACAATGGGTCTTTGGACCACCTGGTGACTCAGTCCACTAAGTGTCCAACTCTTGATTTTTATTCAGGTCATGATCTTGGGGTCCTGGGATCGAGCCCCCTGACAGGCTCCAAGTTCAGCATGGAGTCTGCTTGAAGATCCTCTCCCTGTACATCTACCCCTCCTCTGTTATGCTTATATACACACACTTTCTCTCTCTAAAATAAATAAATAAATATTTTTAAAAAATAGATATTTTTACTTTTGTTAAATGCACAATATTCTATTCACAAGGAGCAGTATGTTCAATGACTTCATTGTGGTTTGCTCCAAAGTGGTTCCTAGATCAAGTCGTTGAAGATTTTTTTTTTTTTTTAAGAGAGTGCAAGAGGGAGAGAGAGAAGCAGACTCTCCACTGAGCAGGGAACCCAATCTGGGGCTCGACCCCAGGACCCCAAGATCATGACCTGAGCTGAAAGCAGACACTCAACCAACTGAGACACCTAGGTGCCCCATATAGCAATAGCCTAAACACAATTGCTCTAGAGACAATAAGCTGAAACCACTCTGCCTTAACAGCATCGAAACTCACCCTGCACAGTCCCAGAGCATTGTATTCCTGCCTTCTTTAGACCAGATGCATCAGAGACTGAAGCCAACACACCCATGTTTTATCTGTGGCACACAATGTCTTTAGGTTTTTCCAATTAGATATCAATACTTAAATACTCAGAGACAGATAAAATTCCAGCTTCTTAACATCTGTTAAGAAATCACTCTATGGCAATGCTGGATTCAATTCGCATGTGACAACAATCAGTTAGCTGAGATACTATTGACCCTTTACATGGGCCTTCCAGCTTGCCAGAGTTGGCACCAGGTCCTAACTGACTTACACCAGATCAGCCCTCTTACCTATTTCCTGCCTAGACCTAGGCATATGCCAACCTCTGTTCAGACAGACTTTTTATATGTAAGCATAGTGATCACTAGATGTGGATAGCAGATCATCTATTTCAGAACTGGGCAGGACACAAGTTAAAAGGCATATTTCTGAGTTCTATCAACCTTCTGAAATAGAAACCCCCAGGAGCCATACCCAGCTCCACATGATTCTTAGGCACACCAGGGTATAAAAATTCCACTGAGTCCTCTAAGTAACTACCCCTAAAAATGTACTTCGCAGAAGACAATGCCTTGTAAACCAGTGACCTGATTTTCAGTTGCCAAGACAGTGAATTCTTATTTTATATTCTTTTTATCTTTGTATAACTTCTCTCAAAGCAATCTACAGCATTTTACCCAAATTAATAACTCCTCAAAATAAGCTCAGTAAAGAAAAAAAATGATAGTAAATTTCACAGTTCTACAAATGGAAATGGAAAGAATAAAAATAAGACAAGTGGGATCATTTTCATTATTTACCCTGGAAAGTATCCAACACAGAATATGTGGAGCTAGTGCTTGGGCTCAGTCCTGGCTCTGTCCACCATCCATTCATCATCTCACTCAGTAGCTACTTCTCTTTCTATTCTCATTTTAAAGTGCAAAATGGCCAGCCTGTTAAAAAAAAATTAACATGTCCATGAATTTTTGGTAATAATTACCTTACAAACAAGTATCCATTATCCAAACCCACACAGTATGTCCCTATTTTAACTGTGTTCTCATTCATTTAGAGACCAATATAAATGGGTCAATTAACCTGTTTCCTTCAGAATGACATATTGTTTTCTGAAAAATGGAGAACAAGTTATAGGGAAGTATCAATTTTCAGAACCCTGAACGCTGCTCTGCAAGATTTTACTATATGTGTAGACTGACTTTTCATCTTATAGTATTGTCAAACTCCAGAAATATAAAAAGTTATATGTATATATAAAATCAGAACTCTTATGAACAGTTAGGAAATGAAACAAATTTGAAAGCAAATGTGACAAATGATCCCAAATTACACTTTAAATTTCCTCATATTACAAGTGGTCTCCATATCCTCCACTCCTACATTTGTACTGGTGAAAAATTACATATATTTAAAAATAGATATCATATGATGAAATGTGATATTTTGTCCAGAAAATGATGAAATACAGGCATGACTACTGTTCAGGATTCTCTGCAGGAAGCCCCTTGCCCTCCTTCTAGTTCCTTATTGTGCCTATTTGCCTACATGTACCCATTACTTAGATCCACGATGTTCTGCTCACTTGGGGAAAACAAAACAAAACAAAACAAAAAACTATTTTGTGTTTCCTTCTGACAGAAAGATCTATTTCCCTTTTCTCCAGCCACACAAATCCAACCCATAGACAATTAGGACTAGCTGAATTCATGCCTGCGGTGGATGCTATGATACCACACCAGCTCCATCTTTGAGGACTAAGATACCCATTCTGCCAGCTGCTCAGAGGCCTGGCAGTTAAAGGCTCTCCGCTGAGTCCTCCTCTGGCCCAAGTTCACATCACTGCCCAGAGGAAGCTCACGCCCAAGGATTGGTTGACGGTGGAAACTGCAAAGGCATTGCTTCTTTGCCCCAATCGGAGACAACTCTGAAAGGCCATCCTGGCTCCCCGGCTCCTAAATAAGAGGTCATCTGTAACCACATCACGGTTGAACAACTCCCTCTGTCCACTCATCCTCTGAAGAGGATTCCCAAGAGGCACTGATTCCCAATACATTTCCTGCATGTATACCTCCACGTAGACTCTGTTTCTTTGGGAATAGATCAAGTCAACAGCTTTTCAAAGGCTTTGCTTATGACTCTTGCTCACCTAGATCTCTCATCCTCTGCCCTTCATTGGCCAAATTGCCCTTAATCTCCCATTTTTCTTTTCTTAATTATGTTGTCGGTTATCATTTCACGTGTACCTGTGTTATTCCCAACCATATCATGCCTTCCTTGAAGGCATATTGTGTCTTAATATTCTTTGTATTCTTGGCAGTTCAAATTACTGACCTGAACTTCAGAGTTCTGGAACCCAGTTCTCAAACTTCTGTCAGGATGAAACAGTTCCAGAAAAAACTGCTAGGGAAGGGAATGAGGAGCAGAGGAATGAAGGGCAGATTGTGAGACGACAGGTTTGAGGCCAGAAGTCAAGTGTCCTCAAATCTCTTTTTTAAGGGAATTTTTTTTTAATTTTTTTAAATTTATTTATTTGTCAGAGAGAGAGGGAGAGAGAGCGAGCGAGCACAGGCAGACAGAGTGGCAGGCAGAGGCAGAGGGAGAAGCAGGCTCCCCGCCGAGCAAGGAGCCCGATGTGGGACTCGACCCCAGGACGCTGGGATCATGACCTGAGCCGAAGGCAGCCGCTTAACCAACTGAGCCACCCAGGCGTCCCTAAAGGAATATTTTTTAAAATATCAGAGTTTACTGCTTTCTGGTTTCTTCTCAGTTCTCAGCCTCAGCAGAATTTTGCTACTAAAGTATTTGGCACTAAATATGTAGACACATAGGAACAAATTAAAGCAAAAGGATTAATGACATGATGTTTTCATTTGGAAGCTTTCCAGCTCCTCTTTGTTTCCAGTTCCCTTAGATTCCTATGCCCACCCCATCACCCAATGTTGCCTCACTATCGTCCCTACGCTAGCCCTCCACCCAGCCCTATCTTCCTTAGGCAGAAACCCACACCTTTCCAGTCTGTGCTTGACTTCTTTTCAAATGCCAATTCCAATCAAAGGTAGGTTGTTGCCTGGGATGCCTGGGATGCTGGGTTGGGGAGAATTATGCGAGGCCACCTTTGATCCCGGAAGATATGCTCCATTAGCTACATAATGGGCACAAGAGCTAGGAATTGCAGCCTACCTGCTGTTCCTTTGCCATCCATGCATGAACCCTCCTCAAAGGCTAACATCAAGTTATCTCAAGCTATAGTGCCACTGTCCAAGTATAGGCAAGAATGATATGGTTTCCTAGGAATATTAACAACAATCGTTGTTGTTAACAACATGACTAACCCAATCAAACAACCATAGAAAGTGAAATTCTAAATGTTGGAATTGTAGGTCTTCAGATATTCTGTCACTAAAGCTCTTCCTCAACCCACAATCTTCTCTACCATATCACTGCATAGACAATCATCTCTTCCCTGAAGAGATGAAATCATCCCTGAACATATTCATTTAAATCAGATCTAGGTGAAACACTACATGAGTTACAAAAAACCATCCCTACTAATTGCCTGAAGTCTCAGCTAGGTATGTCGTTGGGCCAATCACTTGAACTCTCTAAGAGAAAGACATGATCACCCCTGAACAAGTTGTTATGAAAATTAAATGAATAAAACAGATGTATGGGTACTTTGTTGGGTGTTATCCATATATGTCTTATGCTAGTCACTAATTGAAAATTGTCAAATATCAACCCTACCAACTCACGCTATCTTTCCACATCATCCCAATGCAAACAGTATCTGATTCTCCTGATTCTCAGACAACATTCAAGGTATGATGGCCACTGAGAGAGCCACATGTACATAATGCTAATGAACCTTGAAGACATGAGAAAGTTTAAAGGGAATACTGAATTTTTTAAGAGAGTGAAAAGGAGTTCAAGACATCGTAAGAGCTGACATTTGAGAGTCCCCTTGCCATGTTTTTTGCAGCTCTGCCCTGGTTATGTCCTGAAAATAATGAGAATATCCATGGTCTACTTAGAGAACACAGTCCCATCCTGGCAAGGAGCAAATTTGCCTGAGATGTGAAAGTGGTAAGTGTTGATTTGCCTATAGGACCAGGAGAGGAGCAGCTATGATTAGGGAGCAGATAGGCAGATAAACAAGTTTGGGCTCAGAACCTGGGTGATTAGGTGTTGTGGGTAAATTATAGAGATGAGAAGACATCAATCAAAGAGAGAAATTCCCATGAAAGCTCTAAACTCCTCTGCCTTCCCCTTGCCCCTAGATCTTACTGTAGGGAATGCATGTGCTTTGGGATGAGAAGGAAAGGAAGAATAATTTGATAGAATGATCATAAATCACAAGTCTCAAGAGAAATACTGCAATAAGCACATAAAGTTGATCTTACAAGAATAAGGAGTAAAAGATAGATCAAAACATGCCCAAATGGGGTTCATGAATATTGCTTAGAGAAGGTAATTAAGCCTGAGTAATTGTGTGAAGGTTTACAAAGAATAACTTTAAATAACACTAATGTCAAGGATCCTCCAGAGGAATCTGTTTGCAATTTTCTTACATCATTAATATTAATACCCAACTATAAAGTTATTGTTTCTTGGATGTATTGCTAACGTATAAAGGATATTTGCTTTTGAAGCTGATGACTTTGTATTTCATCAAAAGCACTACAACTGTAACTACTAAATCCAGTTTCTAAGTTATAAATAAGATAGTGAGTGATAGTTGCAGGATATTTTATTGAACAGAATGGCCCACTGACCAAGGAAGTTTGTTCCATAATACTCACAGGGAGGTTAGTAAGTCCCTTTGGATTTCTAACAGACTCATCTTCTGAAATGCTGTTTTTCCCTTTGAATGAGCAATTTAAAAATAAAAGTAAAGTAACATTCCAAAAACCAATTTAAATCACTTCTTTAGAAAAGGAATTTTTACTTTTTAACAAAAGTCAAGTAAACTACAAATCTAGCCAGGAAGGCTCTGGAGTGTTCTTTGAAAATATTTCCTAGCAGTGACCCAAGGCCATGGCAGAGGACTTTTACCTCCTCAGTTCAAAAATATTCCTTTGGATCCAGAGAATCAAATGTCCCGTCACATTCTGTGGAGTGGTTTTCAAAGTTCAGACTCTCCTGAACAGCTGAGTAAAATAGACATTGACTCTCCTAGGTTTATTGAATTAATTATTCCTAGGCTAGAGGATTGGGGAAGTGCATGGCCCCTCACTCTGCCTTTAACCTTAGAAGAGCTGAAAATGGGATTCCTTTCTAGAAAGAAACTGTTCCCATTAGGCTTAAGAGTTGCAAATGATGATGCAAAAGATCTTTACTCTACCTTTAAGTGTCCCTGATTCAGAAACCACAGGTATTTATAGTTACTGCTGAACAAAGTGGTGAGAAAACAATAACAGGCTTATGAAACCAGTATTCACTGCCTCCTGGAGTGTCATTGGCATTTATAACTGTGCTAACAGAGCTTCTCTCCTCATTTTTTTTTTTCTATCTTACTGTTGGTCCCGCTTGGAATGAGTCAGAACCTCAAGAGGGGATGGGGATGGGGGATGAGTAGGTGCCACTCCCCAGAAATGGGGATTTCCTAACATCATACATTGGCAAGAAGGAAATGAGAGGCCTTAAAAATGCATGAAACACAAATAAGCCTAGTCCAGCAAAGAAAGCCAACACCTCCCTGACTCCCAGGCTGATCACCGGCCCTTGGGAGTCTGAGGTTTTCCACTTGCAAAAGCCCCCATACGATGAGACATCTGTTTGTTGCTGGAGGATATCATGGCAACATTATTTTATACCTCTCAAAATAACTTCCATTTGGCATTATTCATAAGTACATCATTAGAAGTTGGATTTTCAAAACAGGCTGTCAGTAAGATAACGAGATGCCTTAATTTGAAGAATGGGTTTTAGTGTTTTGGTTACTATCAATTTTTCCAGTCGCATCAAATGTGCAGCTTTTCTACTCCTTTCAAGAGAAACTGAGAAAGAGTGACTTTGGCAAAAATGCAGGGCTCCCAAGGGACTATGCAGCTGCAATCCATTCCCTCTTCTTGAAGCCATAGAAATAACTCATGGTTGGAGTTACTGAAAATTGCTCCACCGTTTCACCTCAGAAACAGCCCTGAGTGCAGTGAGAACTATGCTTCACTTTCTAATTCATTTCATCCCTTCATCAGAATTAGCAACTTCTTAGATTATGTATTTATCATATCAGATGATGTGTTCTTTGAAGCTGAAAGGATAGCATATTCTCCTTTTTTTTTTTAAGATTTTATTTATTTATTTGACAGACAGATCACAAGTAGGCAGAGAGGCAGACAGAGAGAGAGGAAGGGAAGCAGGCTCCCTGCTGAGCAGAGAGCTGGATGCGATCCCAGGACCCTGAGATCATGACCTGAGCCAAAGGCAGAGGCTTTAACCCACTGAGCCACCCAGGAGCCCCTCTCCTTTTTTAAATTAAGAAGTAATATTCTGGGGCACCTGGGTATCTAGTCGATTGGCGTCTGCCTTGGGCTCAGGTCATGATCCCAGGGTTCTGGGATCAAGCCCCACATCAGGCTTCCTGCTCCCCTGGAAGGCTGCTTCTTCCTCTCCTACTCCCCCTGCTTGTATTCCCTCTCTCACTGTCTCTCTATCAAAGAAATAAATAAAATCTTTAAAAAAAAAAAAGTAACATTATCCTTGTCAGAATTCTCTACTTATATTTCTGTACTGTGATATTTTAACATTTGAATATGCAATTAAAATGAGATCTGAAAGACTTCCTATAGCAATCCATTGTCACTGGTCAAAAACAAACACTTTCTCCTGGCCTCACACAGCCAAGATGCTGCATGGTTCAAGAGAAAAGAGAACACTCCATAAAAGGAGACAGAAAACAAGTAGTTGAGTCAAAACATGAAGATAAAGATGACATCTTGCATGCTTCCGCAGTCCAGAGTCCTAGCGAAGTCCCTGGCATAGAAAAGGGTCTTGATGAACACTGGCTGGATATATAGGTGAATGAATGAATGAATGAAACAAAAAGGTATCAAAGTTAGGCTTCCTTGAGCAACTTCTTACCAACTAATGACTCTAATTTTCCACTGGAGGGGGGAGTATTAAATCGGAATGGCAGAGTGGTTTTGGTTCAGGTTTTGGAGCAGATCTAAAACCCCAGCTCCACCACTAATCATGTGTGTGAAGTTGTGTGAGTATCCTTACTGAGCCTCAGCTTCATCATCTGTAAAATGGTCATGATGAACACACTGATTCCATGGGGTTGTGAAGAGGAGTAAGTGAAATAAAGAGCAGAAACAATAGCATATGGCCTGGGAAAAAGAAACCCTTGATATCTGTGAACTAGAATTTCTGGAGAGAAAAAGAGAACTTAAAAATTCATTTAAGCCAGCATCATTGTTATTAGCATCATGAGGCAATTTCTAACAAATGTATTCCTATGAAGAGAGAGGTCTCTTTTGATCACCTCTGGTGCTTAACCACTTAACTTTTATCTTATCCTTTGAGGTATGACCAGTGAAATGTTAAAGATATTGAAAGTCTTTTTGGCTAAAGATAAATTCCTTTGCAGTAAGTTCAACTTTAAATCAAACTTCCAGAATACTACTGTACTAAAAAAAATTGGCAAATAAACATTTCAATATATAGCTTCAGTGCGGTATTTTTTGAAATGCCCATTGTCTCAAAGATCTATGGAGATCTATAAACTGCAAAATAATTATTGAATATTTGGTTTACAGCTATGGGTTATGGACTTTAAGTTACAAGAAATAGCTTATGAAAAACAGAAGTACTTGCTTACCTAATAAAAAATTTCAGTGGCAGATCTGGTTTCTAAGACGCTAGATCTTCAGGATTCTATCCCACTTCAGAGCTCTCAGCTCTTTCTTTTTATTGACTTATTCTGAGGCAATCTTTTCCTCCATGGCTGCAAAGTTAGTCACTAACAGATCCAAGACTACAGTTTACCAGCTTTAAAAATGAGTGGAAAGAAAGCACTTTTCCCCAGATGTGATATATCAGATTACCATTCAGTAAATATTCATGATCTTCCCTTTGACTTTCATGCGTGCTTTCAATATCAACATTGGCCATGTGATTTGCTTTGTTGATGGAATATTAATAATATGACTGATATGGGTGAGAGCTGCAAAAAGCTCAGCCACTGGGACTGGATCTCTTGCATTCTGCCTTCATTTATTAAAGGACTATATTTTGAGTTGAGTAGCCATTGGAGCTGGAAGGATAAAAGACAGATGGAGCAGAGCGGGACTGAACCTACAGCTTGGAGCCGAAACCAGCCCAAGAGACTCAAACTGTCAAATACCAGCCAGTCATCACAGTTATCACCTCTCTAAGAGAAATCAATACACACTGGTGCATGCGACTAAGATTTGGGGTAGTCATTCACACAGTGTTCATGAAGCTTCAGATAACTCATGCATGTGAAACTCCAAGATAATTCTCGGGTTTTAATCTCAGATTGAGATTAAACAGATTAAACAGAGATTAAACAGATCTCAGATCAGAAACAGATTGAGGCTTACTGGGTGGAGGAGGGGTGGAGAGGGTGGTTCAGTTATGGATACTGGGGAGGGTAGGTGCTATGGTGAGTGCTATAAAGTGTGTAAGTCTGACGATTCACCAACCTGTACCCCTGGGGCAAATAATACATTATATGTTAATAAAAATAATTAATTTTTTAAAATGTGGTCATCAGCATCTCCTAGGAGCAGCACGAGCATTACCGCAGAACTTATTTAAAATGGGTAGGTCCCACCCCAGACCTACAGAATCATAAACTATGAGGGAGGGGACCAGCCGTTTTTCTTTTAACAAGCACTCCAAATGATTCAGATTCACCATAAACCTTGAAAATCACTGACCTAGATCACATGTGCATCCTTAAACCAATCATAGTGCATAAATGACCAGGCCTGGAGCTAGGGTATGGATCAGCAACACCAGGATTATCTAACCCAGTGGGGCAGGGCCTGAGAATGTGCATTTCTAACAAGTTCCCAGATGATGCTGATGCTGCGGTCTGGGGAGCACATTTGGAGAATCGCTGTTCCAGGCCAGAGTGCAACAAGAGTGGCTCACTGGGAAATCAACATGCTAGTAACAGAAGAAGGAAACAAAACAAAGATACCAGGCAGGGAACAGATGTCAATCACGGCCACAATCTTATTAAAAGCAAAGAGTTCTTGGGGCGCCTGGGTGGTTCAGTGGGTTAAGCCTCTGCCTTTGGCTCGAGTCATGATATCGCGGTCCTGGGATTGAGCCCTGCATCGGGCTCTCTGCTCAGAAGGGAGCCTGCTTCCCCCTCTCTCTCTGCCTGCCTCTCTGCCTACTTGTGATTTCTCTCTCTCTCTGTCAAATAAATAAATAAATAAAATCTTTTTTAAAAAATTAAAAAGAAAAGAGTTCTTATGGAAGAGATCAAACAACCCCCAGTACTCTCCAACAATTCTGCAGGGACAGGGAAATCTGAAGCCAAAAAGAGGAATCTCATCTGTCTTTTAGTTCATGAAGTTGATTGAGACATAAACTGATTTTTTTTGTCTCTTCAATTTTGCTGAAATTCAATACAGATCTGAGAAATCAAATAAAAGACAGCAGTTTTTGCTACAGAAAGCCATGTATCATTTCAAATGTGATGTGAGTTGTCACACAAATCTTTCCTAGTACAATTCACTGAAGATAAATATAGTGCTTAAAGAGACAGTGTCTATACATCAAACAATTGAGTCATTTTGATCCATTCTAGTGAAACCAAGTTTCAAGCATATAATTTTAAGCAATCCAAGATACAAAACAAAGTCACAGACTCTGGTTATTGCTACTATTTTTAGTATGTTCTTGAAATCCGGAAATCAATGAATTTTAGAACTTGAAGAACCTTAAAGATCATTAACCCACATATTACAAACCACCAGACAATGGACCACATCCCACTCAGAAATGTGCTTTACTTGTCTTATACGGCAGTGCTTTTCTTTTAATTATTATTGGCATATTATTGGTGCATACTGTGAAAAACAGTATAGAATTTCTTCAAAAAATTAAAAATAGAATTATCATATGATCCACTAATCCCATTATTATTACCCACAGAAAACAAAAATACTAATTTGAAAAGGATATGCATCCCTATGTTTATTGAAGTATTATTAACAATAGCCAAGATATAGAAGCAATTCAAGGTCTTTCCATAGATAAAAAGATAAAGAGGATGTGGTATATATGGAACACAATGGAACATCACTCAGCCATCAAAAGAATGAAATCTTGCCATTTGCAACAACGCAGATGCTAGAGGGTGTAATGTTAAAGTGAAATATGTCAGTCAGAGAAAGACAAAGACCGTATGACTTCATTTTTATGTAGGATTTAAGAAACAAAATAAACGGACAAACGAAGAAAGGAACAAACAAAAAACAGACTGTTAACTACGGAGAACAAACTGGTAGTTACCAGAAAGGAGGTGGCCAGCAGGGAATTGGTGAAATAAAGAAGATTAAAAGTAGACTTACTTTAAAAAAAAGCCACATTTAAAATTTTTCAACTTTTCTTGATGAGTTTGAAGGTCTAGCAATACACAATGTGGACAGAAGTCTGTGTTCCTTCATGACATGGTGTGTCTTCCCTGAGTGTTGGCTTCCTCCTTCTGAAGGCACGTGTGCTTCTGCCCCCTAAGGTGACACAGACACTCCTTGCTCTTCTGTTTCAAAACCAGCCTGTTTCACTCATTTCCAAGGCCTGCCTGGAGCATGTGGGTACTTTGATTTGCCATCTCTCATCTAGACAAGGCTTTGTTTATCTACAGTGAGAATGCTGAAGTTCATGGTAATGACCAACTCTAATTCACATTCTCTTTTTAGAGACAAACCAAATTTATATAATCAGTTTTTCACAATTTTAGAAAGTAATTTCTCTAACAGATATTTATTTACCATAGAAAATGGGATTGCAAAAGTTCACATTTAGGGACGCCTGGGTGGCTCAGTTGGTTAAGTGGCTGCCTTCGGCTCAGGTCATGATCCCAGCGTCCTGGGATCGAGTCCCACATCGGGCTCCTTGCTCGGCGGGGAGCCTGCTTCTCCCTCTGCCTCTGCCTGCCACTCTGTCTGCCTGTGCTCGCTCTCTCTCCCTCTCTCTCTCTGACAAATAAAGAAATTAAGAAAAAAAAAAAGTTCACATTTAAATTCTGCTCAGTAAATCCTGGGATAGGTGGTTCCTTTCAGTATATGGCTAATTTCAGAAACCTAAGGGAAAAAAAAATGCACAAACCATGTGACAAATGATATAGGCCACGACAAGTGTAATGTGAAATGAATCTTATTTGGATTTTATTCCCTCAATATTTTCAACTCGTTTGGTGGGAGAGTGACTTTTTCCACTAAAAAGTAATTTTTTTTAAATTCCTGACACCTATAAAGATGACTACTATTTACAGAAAAAAAAAGCAGAAAATAACAAGTGTTAACAAGGATACAGAGAAATTAGAATCCTTGAACACTGTTGGTAGGAATGAAAAATGGTGCAGCCGCCATAGCAAATAGTATGGCAGTTCCTCAAAAAACTAAAAATAGAATTACCAGTGTGATCTAGCAATTTCACTTTTCCACTCCTCAGTGTGTATCCAAAAGAACTGCAAACAGGATTTCAGAGAGATATTTGCACACCCATGGGCATAGCAGCACTATTCACAATAGTCAAGAGGTGAAAGCAACCCAAGGAACCATCAACAGCTGAAGAGGGGGGTTTTTTGTGTGTGTTTTTTTTTTAATGTGGTATACCATATATATATATATATATATGACAAAATATTTCCAACCTTAAATAGAAAGGCAATTCTAACACATGGTATCACATGGATAAGCCTTTAGGACATTATGCTAAGTGAAACAAGCCAGACACAAAAAGACAAACACTGTATGATTCCACTTTTATGAGGTATCTAGAGTAGTCAACTCAGAGAAACAGAAAATAGAATGGTGGTTGCCAGGGACTACAGAAGGGGGAAAACAGGGAATTATTGTCTAATGGGTACAGAGATTCAGTTTTACAAGATGAAAAAATTCTGGAGCTTGGCTACACAACAATGTGAACATACTTACCATTTCTGAATTGTACACTTAAAAATGTTTAAAATGGTAAATTTCATGGTATGTGTTTCTTACCACAGAAATATACATTTTTTAAAAAGAAATTTTTAGTCAAATCCACTAGATTTTTTTGTTTTGTTTTGTTTTGTTTTTAGGATCTAGTGTAATTATTTCGAAGGTTAGAATGGTGGGATCCGAAGATAAAATAGAAATATGTGTCTCATCCTGCAGAGGCTGACTGAACTGATACCTCTTGGGAGTGAGGTGAGAATTTGAGATTAGAATTTCATCTCATTTCAAAAATACAACAAATTTCTTCATTTAATATTCCACATTTACTTTAAAAAACAATGTGATAAAAAGCAAGAACTTGGGGCGCCTGGGTGTCTCAGTGGGTTAAGCCTCTGCCTTCAGCTCAGGTCATGATCCCAGGGTACCGGGCTCTCTGCTCAGCAGGAAGCCTGCTTCCCCCTTCCCTTCTGCCTGCCTCTCTGCCTACTTGTGATCTCTGTCTGTCAAATAAATAAAAAAAAATCTTTAAAAAAAAAAGCAAGAACTTGATATAACTAATAAAAGGCAGATACAGAGAAAGTAGAAAATATCTTAGAACACTAAACCCATCCTTATCTAGGGATTAATAATCTACTTTGAGGTTTCAGTACCTTTCCTGGTATAAATTAATTACTACTATTCTGCTGTTAATTACTACTATTCACGAATCCTAGAAAGCATAGTTCTTGGAATTAACAAGGACTATATTAATTACTCATATTGTCCTCATTCTGTGTCTAAAGGATCATCAGTTACTGAAGAAAGCCAAGATCAGTGTCAAGGTCCCATCAGGCAATCCTAGTGCAAACCACCCTCTGATAATTTTTTGATTGTTGATCTATTTTTGTATGTTGAATAAGGATATCCATAAGCTGCTGATATGCATGTCATTTTGTCTCACTAACTTTCCACTTTTCTCAGTGTCTCTAAAGACTGCCAAGGAAAGAACTACTGTGCCAGATGCCGAAAATGCAACTCAATAAGGTTGAGTTTGATTCACTGGAGAAATTTCATTTGGCTCCTCTCTTAGATACAGCCTCTCTTCTCTGTGGATACTATTGAGCTGTAAATAGTAAATGTTCAGGCCTATGAAATGGAAATTGGAATCTATCCAGGAAACAGATTAGTCAGTGCTCCAGGGCTAGGCTATCCTTAAAATACAAACTACAGACTCATCTGAAAATTATAAAAGAGTCACATTTGTCTGTATCTGGAAGCTTAGTCATTCTGACAAATGTTATCCTGATGTGATGAAACTCTCATAAATGCTGTGAGAGCTGGGGAGGGGGCATGGCGGGAAAGGCATAGGAAACAAGGAGACTGGTCTGGTTTATGAGAAGTTTATGTCCTAGTCACAGAGAAGTTTATGTCCTAGTCACAGAGATAAATGCTATTTACATGATTCCAGAAAATGTACGAGCTTGTATAATCAAGTTTCAAAAAGTTGTGATGTCTGCTACATTTATTAAAAGAATTCAGAGAAGAAAATAATAGTAATAATAATAATAGAATTCACAGAAGGAAAAGACCTAAGCATTTTAGAGGGTTGAGAAGGATTCCTTGAACTTCATAGAGTTCCAAAGGGAACTTGAAAGGAAGGTGTCATATAATGTGTAAAAATAGAGAGCAGACCACTCCCATTCTCTTACTTCAATTCTACAACAAAAATTTCCTATATTTGCTTTAGCACACATCTATCCATCTGTGCCTTCTTATAACCATCCATACATCCGTCTCATTTTTAAAATATATTTTAAAGTAAATTGCTAACATCACTTTTAACACTCCTACAAACTTCAGCATGAATATCATTAACTAGAATTTAAGATCTTTTCATAGGTTTGGGGAGAGAAATTTGCACAAAGTGAAATGCACAAATCTTAAATGTACTCTTCGTCATATTTCTGACAAATGTTTTCTCCTCTTTCAAGACATATAACATTATATGTTATATATATAACATATATATATATAAATGTAACCTCTCTTTCAAAACATATAACATTACTCCCACTCCAGAAAACTTGCTCATGTTCCTTCCTGTCAGAATTCATCCCCTAACTCCCTTGAGGTAACCACTGTTCCAATTTTTTTATCTGCAAATTAGTTTTGCTGATTTTAGAACATCATATAAATAGAATCATATGCTATCTTTTGGGTAAGCCTTCTTATATTTATCACAATGTTTTTAAGAGTCACTCAGTTTTTTTCATATATCAGTAGTTTGTTCCTTTTTAGTGCTGGATAGTATTCTGCTATAAAGATAGGCCATAATTTGTTTTCTATGCTCCCACTGATAATCACCTGGGCTATTTACATTTGGGGCTATTATAGATAAAGCTACTATAAATATTGATTTACAAATCTTTTCATTTCTCTTATATAAACACCCAGGAGTAGAATTAATAGGTAAAATAGTAAATGTACATTTAGTCTTATAAAAATTGCCAGACCTTTATTCAAATTGATTTCCATTTTATACCCCCCCAACAATATATGAGTTCTATCTGTTCCACATCCTCACCAGCATGTGGGGTTATCAGTCTTTTTAGTTTCAATATTTTAGTGGATGTGTCTTTTTGCTTTTCTTTTTAATGATGTTATTAGATCCTGGGGCCAAAAATAAGAAGGGAAAAATACCTTTACAGCTTATACCAGAATCTCATTTACAATAGAGAGCAGACAAAGAATAAAACTGGATGATGGAGTGTAGCAAGTTTTCATGGTATATTTTTAAATTAAATTTTGCTCTACAAAACTTCACAGATACCCATTAAAATTATATTTGTTTCTGAGGGCATGGTGGGGAAGGATGTCCTAGAAATATTCAGTCCCATAATTTATATCTCTTTGCTTCAAAACAAAAGCTGGCAGAGAAACTTTTGCAAAGGACCATTACAAAAATTGCATCTCATCAGGCAGTAGTGGGGAAAAAATGAGAATAAGATTCAGTCATTAGGGAACATTACTTTTTATATTTGCCCATATTTCATGCAATCATTCTCAAAGTTATAAAAAAATTTGGGAAAATGAAGACACATACAAGCCATCTAATTTTTCATTCTATCTTTCTGTTGAAAAAGAAAAAAGTGAGAATGTGCAATGATCATTATTATGCTCTGTTTAAATAGCAATTTTACATCCTAGGTAAATGCAAGTAAGAATTTCCCTAAAAATGTTGGAAGTAACCTAGAAGAAACAGGCCCATTTACCATGTTTACTGGTGATTTTTCTATGCAAACTTTCTAAACTTAGGTATTTTTCTTAAATTATAGTACAGTGTCTGTAATTTTATGGTGACCCAGATTTTGGGAAGATCTAGATGACCCCATCCTGCTAATTCAGTCTTCTCAAGTTTGCTTTATGAGATGAGACTGATGCAGTTACTAAAAAAGCAGATTCCCAGGCTTTTTCTCCAGGAGAATCTGATTAGTAGGGATGAGATGAGGCCTCAGAATCCATCTGTTTGATTTTCAGACCAGTATCCTAGATTTTTTTTTAAGATTTATTTTTTTATTTGAGAGAGAGAGAAAAAGAGAAAGGGCGGGAGGGGGGGATGGCACAGAGGGAGAATGGGAGAGAGAATCTCAAGCAGACTTCCCGCTCAGCACAGAGCCCAAATGCAGGGCTCCATCTCAGGACTCTGAGATCACAACCTGAACTGAAATCAAGGATCCATTGCTTAACCGACTGCACCACCCAGGTACCCCACCCCAGATTGGCTCTGATCCTTGACCAAATTTTGTATATCACAGAGGCCTCCAGGGATTATAGGCAACACATCTGGACTTCACCATTGCACCACTTCACTGCTGGGAAGTCCAAAATCATACTCCAGCAAATTTGGTATCTGATGAGAGCCCATTTCCTCAGGAGCAATGCCTTTTTGCTATGTCTTCCCATGGTGGAAGGTACGAGCTAGCTCTCTGAAGTCTCTTTTATAAGGACACTCACCCTAACCCTGAGGGTTCTACCTTCATGACCTAACCACCTTCAGAAGGCCCTACCTGCTAATGCCATCACCTTGAGGGTAGGATGCCAACATGTGAATTTTAGGGGGACATAAACATTCAGAGCACAGCAGCCAGGGATGTTTATCTACAGTATTTTGTTTAATCTAATCTACCTTGAGAACCTCAAATGGTATCTAGCTTACAATAAGCCTTTAATAAATTTTTGTAAATTGGAATGCCTGGGTGGCTCAGTCAGTTAAGCACCCGCCTTTGGCTCAAGTCATGACCCCAGGGTCCTAAGATCAAGCCCTAAGTTGGGCTCCTTGCTCAGAGGGCAGTCTGTTCCTCTATCCTTCTCCCATGCTCGTGCACGAGCACGTGCTCTCTCTCTCTCAAATAAATAAATAAAAATCTTGAAAACCAAAAATATAAATTTTTGTAAATTAATATGTACATTCAGGGTCCTGCTAAGATCCATGTATGTGCATGTAAAAATCACTTTGTAAGCCAAAAATTCCCCATTCAGGTATCTTACTACTATTAGGCTACTATTAAAAATATATATAACTTCATCTAAAGTTATAAAATTATTTTTTACACAGAATGTATTTGATGTCAATAGCAATGTTAATTTGCTCTTCCAATTTTGTTACATTTATTAATAAGTGAAATATTATATAATTATTACATGCAATAAGCTCCTTATAGATGAAAAGTCAGTAGTTTAAATTCTCAGTTAAAAATGTCAGAAAATCTGCAAATAATTAAAATTTTCATGGGATTGTTTTCATAATCTCAACATTAGATAAACACAATCCATTTACCAATCTGAGGAAGAATTGGAATTTCATGGTTCTTATCAAGTTGCTCCTGCTTTTTGGCATTTCAGTAATTCTGGTTATTGATGACCTCAATCTGAACATCGAGTTCTTTCCAGCCTCTTGACTGACACTTTACCACAAACAATAGTTAGCAAAAAATGAAAGCTGAGTTGAATTACTTTTATTTTCATTCAGTAGCTTCTCCCAGCTCAATATCTGTATTTCCATTATGCTCTCCATGAGTCAGATGGCCACAGTGCTCACCATGAATAAACACCCAAAGCTGAACCTCATTAGCCATATATGCAGAATTCTAATGTAGGAGGTAGGAATTAATAGAGACCTTTCCACTTCTGTTGAAAATTTATAATCATTACTGCAAAACTTCTCATTCCATAAGCACATACGACTAGACACTGTTGCTGGTATAAGTAACAGCACCAATAAGAGTAATAATCACTTACATCATTTGAAAACATACTGTGGGGCACCTGGGTAGCTCAATCAGTTGGTTAAATGTCGGCCTTCGACTCAGGTCATAATCCCAGGATCCAGGGATGGAGCCCCGCATCAGGCTTCCTGCTCAGAGGGGAACCCGCTTCTCCCTTTCCCTCTGCCACTCCCCCTGTTTGTGCTCACTCTCTCTCTCTCTCTCTCTGTCAAATAAATAAATAAAATCTTTTTTTTTAATGAAGATATACTGTGTTCTCTGCATTGCTCTAAACACTATTTACACCTCACAACGACCCTATGGAAGGCCTATTATTGTCCCTATTTTACGGCAGAAGAAACACACTTTATAAAAAGTACCAACCCCAGTACTCGACACCGAGTGGACACATTTGTCCTCAACTTATTCTGCCTCAGGATGGTTTTAAGGACCTTGTTTCCAAAAGAAGCAAAGATAAACAGTAGGTGTCCAAGAGAAGGTATTGTATGGTTGATGTGGTAGAAAAAGAGTTATTTCAAATCCATTTTTAATACATAGGAAAAAAAGCAAATCATAAAGTTAGAGGTAACCTAGAAACCAAGAATTATACTTTTGCATATTAATTTTGAGTAAATATTTTCATACAGTTGGTGTCCCCATCTGAATGGCAAGTTTTTTTATTTAACCAATTTCCAAGGCTTTTATGTACATTTTTAATTGAGATAGAATTCACATGCTGTAAAATTATACATGCTACAGTATGCATAAATCTTAAAAACACTATCTTTAGTGACACAATGCTACATATGTTATGATTCTATTTGTACGAGGTGTCCAGAATATAAAAATCAAGATACCAAAAAGTAGATTAACAATTGTTAAGGACAGGGAGGGAAGTGGACATGGGGAGTGACTGCTGACGACTAAAGTGTTTCTTTCTGGAATGATGAATATAATCTAGAATAAGACAATGATGAGGACTGAAATGTAATTTAATGTGGATGACTTGTAAGTGACAAAGGCTTGAACAAATCTGAAAGTGGACCAAAATGGTCACTGGCCATTCTTTGTTGAAAGAGAACACTACCTTTAATTTCTTCATCCTTTTAGGGAAAACCAGTAAACGTTCAGTAGGTACATGAACCTAGGGACAGATGGGAAAGTGAGCTATAAGAAAACATGAATGTGCAGAGCTCTTCTTGATGGTTAGAAAATAATACATCTTAAAATTTGTATACTGTGATCTGTGATCTCAGTATTTAATTGCCCTATGCATTTATTTTTAAAAACCTGAAGAAATAAATAGAAGCCCAACAAGATACCCTATTTCTGTGTCACTTCATTACCATTCAATATCACCAAACCATTGCCTTTCAGATTAATCATTTAGCTGAGTGACATAAAAGAGGCAAGTCTAAAAACCCAGCATAATACTTTTCTGTCAAGAACACAAAAAAGAACAGAGGACCCCCAAATGTTAACTACAAAATTTTTTTTTGATGGACTATTTAATTTGAATTAAAGTAAAAAAAAAATGGCAATAGCAATATAAATACAGAAACTTCAACAGAAAAAAACAAAACCAGATACTTACTCGTGTCCTTTAGATCTGATACTTTTTTTTTTTTTTCTGATACTTTTTTTAAAGCCCACCTTCTGAAACACTGCTATTCTCTATAGTAATACACCAAAAATCATGGAGGACGGCCAGGTCCCTGGACAAGGTTAACATGTTTTCCCACTTCATTCCCAAGAGCCTAGAGCTAGAGACAACCTCAAAAATGCTTCAGTGGATGAATGGCTGTCTAAAAACAAACAAACAAAAACAGATGGCCATTTGCTTAATTATGAGCACCTCCAGAAACCAAGAATTTGAATTGAACATAAGCAAGAATAAACTCTTAAATACTTGATGGAAAATATTTTTTAACAAAATCATGAATGCAATCAAAGACTATATATTTTATTATTAACTTCAACCTATATGTTTCTATACTCATTGAACCAAATCTATCATAAAACCCACTGAACCAAATCTAATACAGATCTCATGTAAAAACTAGACCAGCATGAAATAAAATCCAATCACATTTTCAGTGAGTTGTAATTCTGGCAAGATCAAAAGAGAACTCACCCCTGCCCATCATTGTACATAACAGTCCCTTAGTCAAATGGTTCCTCTGCCCTGTGAACTCTTTTCCATGAGCTGGCATGTGAATTGCTACTGTCATAGGAGGTCCGCCTCAGGCCACCATAATGGCAGTGGAGTTGGGAAAAGAAGGGGCATTGGATCCCTATTTCAAGACCTCCCACCCATCCAGGCTGCATAAAACCACATACCAATGACCTCAGAGAGATTCCATCCAGAGTTAAATAGTCAAAAACTTGTGTCCAATCCAAAGTATTTTCCGTGCTTATAGAAGAATCAGCCACAGGGCCCATTTTTAGGACATGAGCCATTTTCTTAAGCAGGTATTCTTAGTTCTCTCTATTGGCAAAGTAACTTCTATTTATTTTTTTAAATATATTCAGAGAAAATTACTATTCATTCTTTTCTTTACCAAACATGCCCTAATAGTATAAGGAGCAAAGAATGCTCTTTGTTCTAATACAATGGCAGTAGTCAAAATAGCACGGTTTATTTTGAACAGTCTCTAACGTAAACTAGTAAGAGAACAAAAATATTTCATTTATTCCCCTCATTGAAATAAAATTTTCTCTTCAAGTCACACACAAGTCACAAAATTCAGTGAGACAGTTCATCCACAGATAAACCTAAGGATAGCTTGCCACTTAAAATAATCAGACACAGTAAATAGTATTTCTTGAAAATAAAATTGTTTTTTTTTCTACCATAAAATGCAGTCACTCCAAAAGCAAGACCCTTCCAAACATGTCATAACAAGATCATTGTTGGGAAGCTTGGGATTGAAAATTATTTTACTAAAATATCCTGGGTAGGAGAAATTCCTTATATGACATTACATGTTAATGGATCACAAAAATATTTTCTCATAAATCATCCTGTCTCTTCACATTTATTACCAGTTACTTAATATCTGCTCTAATCTATTCTCCATCAAAAGCCCAAAAAACTTTTTTAAAACTTAAAGACTCAGAATGAAAGACCAAGTCATCCATCTGGCAGTTTTTTTGTAGGGTTCTCACGTTCTCACCCTTTATGCTGTGAGAGATCTTCCCTGACCATCCTCAAAGAAAAGTCTCCTTAAAGAAGCATGACTTCTTCCTAATACTGATTAACACAACCACTAACCATAATGCTAAGTACAATTTATGTTTTTATTATTGTCTGTATTTATTTAGTTGTCTCTCTTATTCAAGCATGAAACCTGTCTGTCTCCATGCCCAGGATAGTACTTTCGATAGGTAGATGCTTAAAAAGTTATTTCCCCAAATGAAAATGAACAGACAAATGAAAAAATGAATTGCTTCAAACTCTCGAAAAGAATGACACACAGAGCATCTCAGCTTGTGATAAAGATACCTTTCTAAGCTACTGATGAGGTTCTAAAACATACGTGAGGTTCGGTGGGGTGAGGTCCGGAGCCAATGACCAAGAAAGAATTCTTGAGACACCTTTGGTGCAAAATGGTGGTTTATTAAAGCATGGGGACAGGACCCATGTGCAGAAAGAGGTGCTGCCCCAGGGTTGTGAGGGTGACAGGTTATGTACCACGGGAGTT
>PISX010027775.1:0-22528 GCA_004024625.1 Mellivora capensis | reverse complement strand
GGTCCAGTAGCTGTTTGTCCCTCTTTTGCTCAGCTTCTTTATTCTCTGTCATTTGGTCTTCTATATCACTAATTCTTTCTTCTGCCTCATTTATCCTAGTAGTAAGAGCCTCCATTTTTGATTGCACCTCACTAATAGCTTTTTTTATTTCAACTTGGTTAGATTTTAGTTCTTTTATTTCTCCAGAAAGGGCTTTTATGTCTCCAGAGAGGGTTTCTCTAATATCTTCTATGCCTTTTTCAAGCCCGGCTAGCACCTTGAGAATTGTCATTCTGAACTCTAGATCTGACATATTCCCAATGTCTGTATTGATTAGGTCCCTAGCCTTTGGTACTGTCTCTTGTTCTTTTTTTTGTGGTGAGTTTTTCCGCCTTGTCATTTTTTCCAGATAAGAGTATATGAAGGAGCAAATAAAATACTAAAAGTGTGGCAAAGACCCTAGGAAAATGCCCTTTAAAGAAAAAATTGAATTAACTGCAAGACTAAAGAGTCATGGGGAGAAAGCCATGAATTCCGCGCTTTGCTTTCTTCTCCTCTGAAGTTCCGCTGCTCTCCTTGTTAAGTGAACTTGGTCTTGGCTGGATTTCTTTTGATCTTCTGGCGGAGGGGCCTGTTGTAGTGATTCTCAAGTGTCTTTGCCGGAGGCAGAGCTACACCGCCCTTACCAGGGGCCGGGCTAAGTAATCCCCCTCGGTTTTGCTTTCCGGAGCTTTTGTTCCCTGAGCACTTTCCGTAGAGTTCTGGAGGATGGGAATGAAAATGGCGGCCTCCCAGTCTCCGGCCCGGAAGAGCTGAGATTTCGGGGCTCCACTCCTCAGAGAAAAGCCCCGGCTACTCCCATCTCCCTCTCCTCTGGCCGTGCTCCGAGCTCACCCAGCCTGCGACCGGTTCAAGGTAACCCCGAGCTGAGAGCTCACTCCTCGGCTCTGTCTCTGTGGCCAGCTTCCTGCTCCGATACCTGCTAGCTCTGTGACACTCAGACACCCCCGATCCTTCTGTGACCCTGCCGGACCTGGGGCCACGCTGACCGCATGTGGGCTTCACCCCGGTTTAGCCTCTGGAGCGATGTCCCTCCGTGGAGCAGACTTTTAAAAGTCCCGATTTAGTGCTCCGTTGCTCCGCCGCTTGCCGGGAGCCGGCCCCTCCCCCGCGGTCTATCCTCCCATCGCTTTCGATTCACTTCTCCGCCAGTCCTACCTTCCAGAAATTGGCTGATTTTCTGTTTCCAGAATTGCTGTTCTTCCTCTCTTTGATATCCCGTTGGATTTGTAGGTGTTCGCAATGGTTTGATAAGCTATCTAGCTGATCTCCTGCTACCTGATGTCGGCTCAGCTGCTACTTCTCTGCCATCTTGACTCTTTCTTTACCTTTTTAATGTTCATTTGCATTTTGCTTCATTGCTGCTATTCTCAAGTTGAGTTTTATCCACTGTCTGCCTGGCCTTGCCTTTCTCTCTTCTTAATCTCATCATCTGGTATTTAGTGCTTTCTGCTTTAGGTTTTTTCCTCATTTATTCATTCTTTTTAAAAACTTTTTCCTTTCTTCTCTAATAATTTTTTTCTAACTTTGAATTTTTGTTTTATTCTTTCTTCTGAATACTTACTTTCTATACCTCTTCCCTCTGGTGAGAAAGTAGATGTTCCCAGAACCTCTGTGTACTGTAGAAACTTTTATTGCTGAGACCATAAGTGAGATAAGACCTAAACACTTGTTCTCAAAGGAAGTCTTTTTTTCTGTTTTGCCCAGCCTATCTGTGTATTACACCAGGCAAATTTATCTGGGCACTTTCTTCTGTAAACCTCTGTAGGCTGGTATACTTATTTGTGTCCCTCCTTCTACTGCCAGTGGTCCTTGCACTAAGCAGTGGGTATATACTAATGAAATTTGATTTGGTGTTTAATATTGTAGTTTTACCATAGTGAAAGTCTTAAACTTAGGATTTTTTTAAACAAAAATATTGGGGGAAATGTGGGGAGACCTTAGGGAGAAAAATCTATTCTTATAGTGGGTCACTTTCTGCTTCAGAAATTTAGAGAAATATTTTAGGAATTAGGACTTTGCTACAGTTCTGTATTAATTTGTAACACTGGTTTTGGTGGAATAAGGTTAGGTTTAATCAAAATGTGAAGAGAAGAAATTTTAGAGCAAGTCACAGATCTCTCCAAAGAAGATAAAGTCTCCTGAATGTTTAAAACTAGGCTAAATTTAATACTTGCCATGTGTGATAGGAACACTGTCGTTGGAAAATGGATGACTAATAGATTTTCTCAGTTTTAATGCTTCTGACCTGAGTATAAATGTGAATGTTTTTCATTCTCCCAAACTGGTACATTTCCCTTTCATTATCTTTTTTGTGTGGGTAAAAGGTAACTCAGAACGTACTTTTTAATCCTTATTAAAAACAGAATCTTTGTAAATCAGAGTTTTAGTAATCTCATGTCTTGGTGAAAAGTTATGATTTGGTGAAAAGTTAAACAAAAATAAGCACTTTGGAAAAATGTCTGTCTTCATATCCTCATTAGGAAACTTCTCTTTAATTTTGTAGTCAAATCAGAAAATTAATGCCCGTTGGACCACAGAGGAGCAGCTTCTAGCAGTGCAAGGTATATTAAAGATAAGCAGTTATTATTGTTAATTATTTAACTTGTCATGAAAGGTTCTTTCCTTTCATTTAGAAATGGATCAAGAAAGGGCACTTATGTTTACCACAAAGTCCTGAAAACCAGGAATTCTGTTTTGTTCTTGTGGGTGTGACTTTACTGAGCCTATATACATTTTGGGTCCTGTACAGCACGTAACACGTTCTCAGCCTTAACAATGATGGTGATGACAAGCTCGAACAAGTCATATGGTCTCTGTGTGCCTTTGCTTCAGTTTTCCTGCAGTTGGGTTCATTCTTACTATATTAGTCATTGATAACTCATCATTAAAAGCATAAACTATTACATGTTTCTGGTTTATCCAATTGTTCTGTATAATAGTGTTTCTTTGTATGGTAAATGTCAGGTACTGAAAATATTAATGATATACTTAACTTTTCAGTGTATCTTAAGAGATGTGCCACTGAATGCTTAGAAACTTGGCTTTAAAAATAAATACATATATATTTATATTATATATATATAATTAATAAGAGTTAAGAGATACACTGAAAAATATACATAAAGCCTTTTAAATGCACTAGTATAACTAGAATGCTTTGTTGAATTATATGGCAGAGCACTTTGTAGATTGGATTTTCTCATGTTTGAATAACTTAGGGAAGGGCCAACTTTATATTTTTTATTCAGTGTTGTAGTTGTTTTTTGTTTTTGTTTTTTTTTCTTTTCCATTCAAGATAAGCTATCTGCAGGACTGATCGTGTAATTATAAGTTTGGTCTACAATTTGGTTTTTCCTGCCTGAACTCTCCTTGTGTTGAGTACTAATAGATTTTTTTATCTAGTTAACCTAGATATATAGTAGGTTATATATATGTAGTAGGTTATAGTAGTTAACTATAAGTGAGTTGGGTCCCTGTGAAACATATAAGTATACTTTGAAAAATATTTCTAATTATTCAAACACAGAGAACATACTTAACTCAAAAAGGATGTGTAGGTTATCATTTGGATGTGAGAATAATGTAATTAAAGATTGATTAATAGAGGACTCGGCAATTTGGACTAGAGTGAGAATTACCCTACTAGTGTGATTAGAAACTGTCACAGGACAGTGCCATCAGAATGATGGCAGCCTTCTCGTTGGCCTGTATGGCCCAAAACAGTCATTTCATGAACAGAATAAATACTTGATCCTATGGTAGCAGGGTGGTGGAGTGTGCATTGAGCACATCTGTAATTATGGAACTGTTCCTGAATGAGAACAAAGTTTAATTAGTTTATAATGTTCAATAATAGCTATTTTAAAATTAGTAACTGTTTAAAATTTAGAGTAAAAAATGAGTAGGGGTGCCTGGCTGGCCTAGTTGGTAGAGCATGTGACTGGATCTTAGGGTCATGAGTGCAAGCTCCCTGTTAATAAAAACAACAACAACAACAACAACAAAACAACTGGTATTTTCAGGGGCTGTTTCATATTGATTTAGATTTATGACTTTGAGCTCTAACATAGTTATTTGGGGAAGCATTGCTTTTATAGGTGTAACGCCTGTGTTTCTTCTGTCCATCCTTGTGTGTGTGTGTGTGTGTGTGTGTGTGTGGCCTGTAAAATTTAACCCTGATTTCCAGTATTTCAGTTGCATAAAAGTTAGTATATCATACCTGTACTCTAATATGAAAATTATCCCAGTGAAATGATTTTCTGGAGAGGCTCATTTAGGAAAATCTGGGCTAATGTTTCTAGAGCATTCGGGATTGTTCTGCAGCACTACCATGGAAATCTTATGCCTGGGTCGAATATTATGCTGAGCTGCATTCAGGGGAAGGGACAATGGCAAGATTTACATGTATAATTTGAGCTGTATATGTGGACATTATTTCAGTTTATAAATATTAAAAGAATATTTATGGATATAATCAAACATTTCCTCCCTGTTGAGATATATTCAATATTCTTATGCACCTTTAGAAAGTAGTTTGTACAGAAATATGCATGGTCTTTGGATTTTGAAGGTACTTTCTTGATATGTTACTGTCTTTATTTTAACTCTATATGTGGAATTTTTGTTTCACTTTGGGTTTTTTAGTGTTTTTCTGTTTTTTCGTTTTTTTTTTTTTTTCCTTTTGGGAAGGGGGTTCATTACATAAAATAAAACAGTATAGAGCTATTTGTGTCCAAAATAGTTATTTTAGGGAAAACTAAAAAGTGCCATTTTTTGCTAATGGGCCCACACATTTATATAATTCTCATAAATGTGTCTTATAAATAGTGTAATCCTGTAGTAATGTCACATGTACCTGAATCTCAGTGTGGTTAAGGGACATAACTGCAGTTTTTATTTTAACATGTAGTTTGCTGTCCAGAAATACCTATCTTAGCAGGCAGTTGTTTTGTTTTTTCTTCTCTTTAATCTTTATTTGTGATAAACTTTATATGGTATTATTATCACTGTTTCAGTTTTACAAAACGGTTTATCATGTAAGTTTTGATTTTAACATTTTAGTTTATAAGCTCTTTATATTTAAGACATATTCTGTATATATTCTGATTTAACACTCATTTGTTAAATGCCTTTTTAAATCTTGCTTATAGTTGAATATTAGAGTGACTTGAAGAGAGAAATACAAACTTTAGTGTCATTAGTGACACTTAAAATTTTACTATTAAACTTTTTTATTGTAACTCTTTTAAAACCACATACATATATTAGGATCATTTCCTAGGGCTCAAATATATATTTCCCCCTTTTTTTCCCCATCTGCTCAATACTGTTGTTAACTAAATGCTACCATTTAAATAATAACTATTTAAATGTGTTATTCTAATAATAAATATTTAAATAAATAAATAATTTTTTTTCCTTCTTTCTCCCTTATTTGGAAGGGTGGGAATCATGCCCAGACCAAAACAGGAATGTTTGTACTTGTGTACTCTATCAGTTTATTATAATAATTTTAGTTCTGAATTTTAGTTTTAGCTATGTTATAACTTCATTAACATTCTACAAGAGTCTCCAGGTAGGATGTTATAAATGAGCCTAATTTAAACCTCTCTCTGTAAAGTACTTGTTAAGAATGGTATTTCTATACTTTGAGTAATCTGTGCCAGCCTTAAGATTTGAGTTTTCTATTCATAACAGATTGGTTAACAGGCGATTAATTATAGTCTTCACAATATGTGTTAATGAAGATATTTCTGTTTATAGCTTGTATTATACATCTATAAATATCTTTTCTAATTTGTAGTGCTTTTAGAAATTACCCTAAAATCAGTCTTGATATTCATATGATAAATATTTCTTATTTAGCAAGAATTAAGAAAAAAATTAGATTCTGGGTGTATTTTTTTCATGTAAAATGAAACAATATTTTCAAATTAATATTTTGAAAAAATAATAATACAATGATAGTACAAGACATTGACTCTTCAAAGTTTAGAGGGACAGAAGCCTGGTAAACAATACTTATTTTTGGCCTTCTCTTAAATGCATTTATTTCATAGTCATTTGTGCTAAAAAATAATAAACTCTCTAATAAATATTAGTGCTATTTTAGGGTAAACATCAAGAAACTTTTCCAGTTTTATCAAGATATCAGCTTTAATTTTTAGTTTAGTGTTTTTTTAGTTTAGTTTTTTTTCCCATATTGTCTGCCTTCTCTTACGAAACAGTAAGTGACAGCAGTGCGTTCAAGTCAGTTATGCTTTCACAGTTCAGTGTTACCTTCTTTTCCTGTAGTTTATACATTTCATTCATTTTTAGGTTGCAAGCCTAGAAACTGTCTTCTTTCTAATTTTATCTCATACTTAAGAAAAAAGCTAGAATGGTTCCTAAAGGAGGGGAGAAAGATTTGACTCTTGATTAAAACAGGGATTGTAAACCACTACATGAACAATCAAAAGGAAGTGGAGATCAGGAGGTTCATATTTTTCCATTGAAAAAACACTCTTTTGCTTTAGAGAGTTTCTTCTATGATAACAGGTATCATAAAAATGAAGACCCAGAAGTATAATTGTCAGCTCTCTGATGCACTTGCTTCAGATAAGTCATGATTTGAAATTTCCAGCATCTTTGTGATGGAATTTAACTTACAACAAGTATGATGGGAACACAAGACTCGGAAGAGAAAACCTAGATATTAGAAAGAGAATATATGATTTTTACTTTTAGCCCTTACCTGGATGCACCATTTACTGTCCCACTGCTGTTGATTTTTTTTTTTTTTACTTTAATATGAATTCTTGAAGAGATTTACAGGAGGTAGAAAGAAATGCATGTTCCCAAATGGTTTCAGTTTAAAATTAATCTCTTATTGATAGGAAAGAACCACATCTCTGAAGTTTCTAGATGTCACTGTGTTATTTCAAAAATAGATTTCCTGGTTATACTAAGTACATGCTCACTTTAAGAAATACTGTTATATGAGAAGCAGGAAACAATGTTCCCCCAAATTTTACTGCCTAGAAGCAGCTTGCCACTGTAATGTTTTTACTTTTTTGGGTGGGGAGTAACCCCAAATCAGATTTTATTTTATTTATTTATTTTTTTAAGATATACTTATTTGTTTATTTGACAGAGAGAAAGCGATCACAAGTAGGCAGAGAGGCAGGCAGAGAGAGAGGGGGAAGCAGGCTCCCACTGAGCAGAGAGCCCAACGATGGGCTCAATCCCAGGACCCTGGGATCATGACCTGAGCCAAAGGCAGAGGCTTTAACCCACTGAGCCACCTAGGCTCTCCCCAAATCAGATTTTATTTTATTTATTTATTTATTTATTTATTTATTTTTAAAAAGATTTTTTATTTATTTATTTGAGAGAGAGGCAGTGAGAGAGCATGAGCGAGGAGAAGGTCAGAGGGAGAAGCAGACTCCTCATGGAGCTGGGAGCCTGATGCGGGACTCGATCCCGGGTCTCCGGGATCATGACCTGAGCCAAAGGCAGTCGTCCAACCAACTGAGCCACCCAGGCGTCCCCCAAATCAGATTTTAAAAATAACTTTTTAAACATACCAAAAGCAGATATATCCCTTCTATGTCAGGAAAAAAAAAATTATACTGTTCATGTCCAGAGTTGGAAAACACCACACTACAAATGCTCCTGAAGTTACAGTCTTACTAGCCAAATTTTTAAAAATATGAATGTGTGGTTTTTTTTTTTGTTGTTCTTGTTGGGCAGGATGAAGAATACTGTTTGGGAAATGTGGGCTTTTATAAAATGTGATTTTATATTAATTCCCAAACAAAACTTTAAAAGTGTATGTTAAAGATTATAAGTATCATCTGCCAGCATAAGAAGCCAAGTTGTTTGATTGTAACTTTCAAAATTTGGCTGAAAGCACTTTTTCCTCTTCCTGGGAGATTTACAGTTTAACTCTTCCAGGATTTTCTAAAATTTCATTCTACTAACCTTTATAAAAACTGACCTTTTGCCCCAAGCTGAGAAGTTTAATTTAAAACCATGGTTCAAATGGACCTAACCCTTTTATTACATCTTCAGGAAGAGAAAGAGATTTAATCACTATGTTGATTCTCAGCCTTGCTGATAAAGCAATCAGATGGCCTTACTATAAATTATGAAAAACAGTAGACCACTCTTCTTGCAGGTACAAATTGGAACTAAAGTAAGCTCTGATGTCCTGGGTTGTTACAGTGAGTTGCTCTGCATTGCTACCCCTGCTAGGTTTTACTCCAGAAGCCTAGCTAGGGATTCTTCTGAAAGAGCTGTTCCAGTTAAGTCTTCAGTTGGTATTTCACTAGAATTTACCTAGTTATCAGCCACAATATAGAATTAAGAATTCCACCTTCTAAACAAAATATGCTGTTGAACCAGCATCATGGGAAGTGTGAAGGTGATAAAGAAGTTAGCTATATGTGACTCTTGTGGTTTGGGGAAGAAAAGTCAATCCTATTTCCTGAGCACTTCCTGTGCACTGAGCATTATATTTCATAGGACAGTACTTCCCAACTTTTCTCACCTCATGGCATACAGAAAAAATTATGAAATTTGTCACAACACACTGGGGCAAATGGATGAGACTGCTCTTGTCCAGAAACAACTGTCAAGGAGCTCTAGCTATTCCAGACCCTGCCCTGTCACCCTGCAGGCTGAGCACATTAACATCCCTGAAGGCCTTGTTTTTGGGACACCAGTGGGATCCTCAACCAGATGACAGAAGTCTGCAGTATGGTCTGAGCCTTGAGATTTTACCAAGTAGTTTATATGGCATACATGAGTTAATGATAAACATACCTGGGCGACTCAGAACCTAGGTGACTTAGAAAAAATCCTTGACATTCAGAGTGTCTGGGAAAACTAAGGTTCCTATAGAAAGTAGTTTTGATTTGGGGATCTGTAATTCCGGAAGTGCAACAATGTTGGCAACAAGGTAAAGTCCTTTAAACAAGAGAAAATAAAATGGAATCAGACATGGGGACAACTTACTGGTAGGTTTTGTAATATATTTTGCTAAACAAATAGGTGTTCTGAGGTTTGTAATGTCTTCGTATTTGGAGTCCATCTTAATGTGACTTCTTGCTATAATACAGAAGAACTAATCTTAGATTTATTTGAAGTTTTCATTTCCAAATTCATGTATTCAGTAGCTTTGGTCATTTCTAGAATATAAATTACATATTCCTGGTAAAAAATAGTACATCGATAGAACTCTGTGTCTGATTTCTAATTAGGAGTTATTTTTCAGTGCAGCAATCTCAAATGAGTTGTTATTTTACAAAATATAAGTAGTAGAGGAGTACTTGAATATAGAGTAATAATTCTTGATATGAAATAACCTTGGATTTTTATTGCAGATATAGAGTTAGTGGAACCTGGTCACCCTTAGAATTTTTACTCAGTTACGGAGTTTGAACTGAAAATCAGCTTATGGATTTAAAAAGAACTTATGTTGCTAAGTAATATAAATAATGTATCATAATTTATTATCATGCATATGTCTTTCCCTTTGAGAACAGAACAGATGAGCACAGTTTACAGACCCCAAACTCTGTATTAAAAATCATTATAGCTTAATGTCAAACCTCCTGCCCAAAATGCT
Source organism: Mellivora capensis (assembly GCA_004024625.1). Classification (NCBI taxonomy): domain Eukaryota; kingdom Metazoa; phylum Chordata; class Mammalia; order Carnivora; family Mustelidae; genus Mellivora; species Mellivora capensis. The sequence continues at coordinate 12,876 of PISX010027775.1, read as the reverse complement.
TTTTAAGATAAAAGCACTCCCCATAGTCAAGCCTGGCTAGTTGAATATAAGCAAGAGATACTCATTCCCAAATTCTCTATATAAAATAAAGGCAGAAATTAAAAACAAGAATTTTGTCATATCATGATTCTTTAAGGTAATTGGGTATCTGTAAGATATGAATCTAGCATTTCTCCTGAGGTGTTAACATACCCTTATATTCTCTCATCTATGATTGTATACATATTGAATTTATTTAAATTCCCATGATTCTGGTTGCTTAGGTTATATTATAGACTTTAGTATCATAAGTATCATTTTTTTTCCTTTCTCATCTCTAATTAATGACTGTTTTTCTGGTATTTTAAACAGTTATGAAATTGTAAAGTCAAAACTTTTGACACCTTCTAAATTTTGAGTTAAATGATGAGTCAGTGAACGTCCTTTTAGAATTCCCTTAAAAGCAGTTTATTATCCATCTGATCATATAAAGTCATTCCAAATTCTGTAGTATAATTGACTATCTCAGGTTCATAAATATCAATCTTTCATTCCAATAAAATTTCCATTACAAAAAGTTGGGTTCTCAAATAACTGAATGTACAGTTATTAAATTTAAGGTAGTGATGATAAACACGAGTACATGTAGTCACTACTGTAACCTTACTCTTAAGGCTATAAAGTACAGCTAAGACACTTCCTCATACACAGTCTTTGAAATTGTTAGAGGAGTTGAAATCCAACTAACTCTGAAAAATAGTTTCCCTTTTTTTTGCCCAATCACATTGTCATGATTCTCTTTTTTATGTTTCAATTCTTACCTCATTTCTATTCATTGGTGCCCTGGTGAGATTAGGCAAGAAAACCAATTGAAGCTGGTATTAAGACCAAAATTATTATGCTTTTCTTAATGGGGGAACTCTAAGACCACCCACTCAATCCATTGAGGGGATAAAACAGATGGCTCATTCCCATTCAGTTTTGTTTACAAACGGTGTTGCTCAAATTTAGGTGACTGGCTACTAGGGAAATAAATGAATGTGGAATTGAGGATGGAACAAAGAATTCAATGCTTTACAATAAATGGACTGTATTTGAGAGTTCAAGAGAGGATTGGAGAAAATAACTGAGTATGTAAAAAATGGTAAGTTTCTGATTGTTCAGTTGAAGGCAAGTGGCTGGCTCGCTGAAATGACATAATTGATAGTTTTCATCTGTGACCCTGATATCTTAGTCTCTATCTCAGAATTGAGAAATGAGCAGAGTTTATGAGAAAGGATTTTCATTGCTGGTATCTTTTGTGTGTGCATGATGTATAGTACACACAGCTCTCCTTATTGATCCTTCACAGGTGTATTATTTACTTTGCCTTCCAGGTGTCCGCAAATATGGTAAAGATTTTCAAGCTATTGCAGATGTAATTGGCAACAAGACTGTTGGCCAAGTGAAGAACTTCTTTGTAAACTACAGGCGTCGGTTTAACTTAGAGGAGGTATTGCAGGAGTGGGAAGCAGAACAAGGAACCCAGGCTTCTAATGGTGATGCTTCTACTTTAGGGGAGGAGACAAAAAGTGCTTCTAATGTGCCATCAGGGAAGAGCACTGATGAAGAAGAGGAGGTGTGTTTGTGTATGGAATTTGAGCTAATATGAGTTGAGGAATCATCATTTTGTGTGGTGTTCTGTAAGGTTAATTTGTCAGAGGACTAGCTAAATGAGCATGAAAGGTTGACAATACACTTACTCAGTGGTGCCTCTCTCGTGACTCTTAAGTCCAAATGACATGCTAAGTTCTGATCCTAGAAGAATGGAGAGTGTATTGTTCTTTCATAGTCTTATTTTTATTTCCAGTGTTAAGCTGATTACTAATAAAGATGCCTGTTTGGTAGCTTCATTGCTTTTTTGGTTTTTGGTTTTTTGTTTTGTTTTGTTTAAAATAAAAGAAGCTTGTGCTTCCAAAAAACACTGGTGTTATGTTTTTGTTTTGTTTTGATTTGTTTTGTTTTTCCTGTGACAGCCCAAACTATATTGTATTCAGTTCATTAGGAACTCTCATCTCATACATGTATTTTTGTTTCCTCACCTCTAGGCACAGACCCCACAGGCTCCTCGGACTCTGGGTCCATCACCTCCTGCCCCATCATCCACTCCAACACCAACAGCCCCCATTGCCACTCTGAACCAGCCTCCACCACTTCTTCGTCCAACACTGCCTGCTGCCCCTGCTCTTCACCGGCAGCCTCCTCCACTCCAGCAGCAGGCTCGGTTCATCCAGCCCCGGCCAACTTTAAATCAGCCTCCACCACCTCTCATTCGCCCTGCTAATTCTCTGCCGCCCCGTCTAAACCCAAGACCAGTGTTGTCGACGGTTGGTGGTCAACAGCCACCGTCACTTATCGGAATTCAGACAGATTCACAGTCCTCACTGCACTAAAATTAAACTGGACAGAGCTACAGTAACTTTTCACCCCATCATCAGACCAGTGCTCATCAGACTGATGCAAAAGAGAACAGTCCTCCTTGATACTGAGGCTGTGAACTAGTTCTGTGGCAGGGGGCTAGCATAAGTGGATGTCTAGGACATTTTTTGGTTTGTGCAACCAAACTAAATGTTATATAACAAAAAGCCTACAGTTAGCCTCCTATCTAGAGTATACGTTCAGCGACATGATCTCATAAAAGGAACAAAAGGAGATTAAGTATTCTATATACTTTAGAAAGTATATAGAATTTGTTTTGTTTTGTTTTGTTTTTACCGTATTTATTTTATTGAGATTCTTTATATTTCTGCCTCTTCATAGTCAAGGCTCATAGTACAGAAATACTGACTTAGGAATTGTGAAAACTTCTTAAGTTTCTTAAGGATGTTTGACTTTTTTTCTTTCTTCCTTAATTTAATTTTTAACAACATTTTCCTATGTTAGGAGTACAAGAATAAATAGCCTGCATTTCAGATTTTGACATATGTTCATTTAATGCATATTTAAAAAATCATAGTGCATATCCCTTTTTTCAAAATATCTTGCTTTTTTTTCTAAAGGAATTTTAATATATTCCTTTAAAAGAAAGCAATTTAATCAATTGCAAAGCAATTATATGAAACCACAAAGAATGTACTGAACCTACTAACCCTTTAACATACACTTTAGGGTCCTAGTGCAAAGTCCTTGCTTAAAGGTCATTTGACCTGTCATCTATAAGTAATAAGAGGATCAGCGTGATAATTTTACATACAAATTTGTTGAAGTACAATGTCTTTAAGTTCCTTGAAAATGGAGTTAATTTTGATTTTTTAAAATGCTATCTGCTTTTAACTAGTAGTTGCCTATATCTTGGGACTTTAGAAGAGAATTATATTTTGTCAGTTACGTGGAGATAGTGATAGTTATGGAAGCATTTATTTACAATACCCTTTTTGTGTTTAGGTTCTGACTTAAAATTGCCCTCATACTTATTAATATGGTCTGCATTTAATATAAAGGATGTTTTCTTGATAAATCTCTATTGTACTATTTGGATACATTTGTGTATTCCTTGCAGCCGACCTGTGCTTGTGGGTATGGTTTAGGGTTAAATCAACACTATTTCATAAAATAAATTGAAGAATTTGTTCTGTGTTATCTAAAGATGCATCAGTATATTGTCACAATTGTGCTGTTAACTTAAAATGCTGAGACCCCTTTTTTATAAGAAGTGAAAACATCTCAAGTCTTAATTGAACACATAAATCATTAAGCACCTACAAAGAATATTTTACAAGTAATAGTATTTCAACAATGTGTTACTAATATTTTTGATACAGCGATTTCATATTGGAATCATGACTTGTGCAAAGAGATCACTTAGATTACTATACTAGTGGAACTTAAGGCTAAATGTTTGCACATTTATATTCTCATCAGATCTAGAACTACTTCACGAAATAGTCAACATCTAAGGCCCTTGATTTATGTTTTGAGAAGTCCTATATTTATTCCCAATATTGGAAAAATAGTTCCTACCATTGGCTGTAACGCCTTAAGGAACTATTAGATTAAATTCATTGATTAGTTTTAATTTTGAAGTTTAGAGCTCTGCTCTTCATAAGGACCTTATGTTCTGGCACAAACTTTTTCCAGGGTGTGTCTTGTCTTTCTCATTGGATCATCTTAAAAAGTTCCTGCCCCTGGATTGTAACTAGATAAAAATCTGATTTAAAATTCTTAATATTCAAGAATTTATACTTATTTTTACTTTAAAAGCCACGGGGTGGGGGGCAGTTATATATCTTAAAAGAAAATATCTAAAGCATTTTTTAAAAGTACTTAGATTGTCTTGCATATGTGCATACTATACGGCTTTTATTGTCTTGTCTCTTGTCAGTAGATCTTCAGTATACAGTGTGTGGGACAAGTCAGTGTGTTGGTCAGCACCAGCATCTGTCCAGCTGTTAAGTATATTATGGTTCATTTAAAAATCTGTTCTATCCCAGCCATGGGGCAAGATGCTGTATCTGAGGGATGTGCTGTGATTTGATTTACGTAAGCTAGAGCACACAGTAAAAAAAATCCGAGCTTCATTAGTAATATGACACATGTATATAGTGAGATGTCTTATTGTGTGCTTTGCATATTTTGTAAATATTTTGCACGTCATTAATTTTCTTTTTTGTTTAAGCAGTGTTTGGCCTGGAAGAGTGATATGCTTGCTGCTTAATCAAAGGATTAAAGAGTTAAAGATGTCTATGTCTTCTATTTTTATATAATTTCATGTTGTATGAAGAATTTAGGACCTCTTCACTGTGAAATTCTAAATACTGATTTTTATAAAAAAGCAAAATCTAGAGATATTTTAATGACCATTTCATCATGTCATGGTTATCATTTTTGAAAAAATCTACACCCAAGTATTTTTTTATTACATAACTAAAAATAAATCACACTGTTGATACACCTGGTAATATTAATGAAAAAATATTTTTCCTATATTCTTTAATTCAAGTGTAATGTGGATGGATGTACAGGTAAGTTTTGATCAGAATTTTTCCTTAATAATCCTACAATTAAATGGGTGAAATACAATATAGAATAAAGAAAGAATATAAGATTCTGTATTAATATAGGCCAACATACTTATAGGAATAGATATAGAGCATAAAGTGACAGCCATGATTTTAAAAAATATTAAGAATCTTGCCAAAGGGTGCATGGGTGGCTCAGTTGGTTGGGTGACTGCCTTTGGCTCAGGTCATGATCCCAGAGTCCTGGGATCGAGTCCCACATCAGGCTCCCAGCTCCACAGGGAGTCTGCTATTCCCTCTGACCTCCCCTCATGCTCTCTCATGCTATCTCTCTCAAATAAATTCTTTAACAACAACAACAAGTTGCCAAGGTTTTTTTTTTTTATTAAAGTACGGAGTTTAGTTAGTAAATATGTTGTACTATTTTAATGTTTCTTCCTGCTATAAGAAGTAAATTACTCAGACACGTTAATTATGGCTGATCACTTAACACTAGGGTATCAAGGTCTCAGAACAACTAATACTCTGACTTTAAGAGATAACAATATCGATTTGGATAGAAAGCTTGTGAAATTGCTAGAAACCCCCAGTCAACTTCTTTCCAGTGCTGTAGGCTTCAGGGGAACCACCCAGGCCAGGCCCGCGGTCCTGAGTGTTCACTGCCTGAACAATGTGATAAAGTGCTCTAAATGCCAGACACAGGAGTGGCACGAATTGCCTCAGAACACTGGCCAACCCCACCCTCTACTCAGCCACCTGGAGAACCCACATCAGTGCTGGAAGATTGGGCCTGCCATACCCCGAGGCCCTAACCCTAACCCTAGGTTGGGTTTTCTGGCTTCTGTCCCCAAAGGCCTGGCACCCAAGTCCTCCATATTGGGGACCCCAGAGCCATACACCAGGAGTCTGCCTGCCACCCAGGAGGAAACGATGCCGTTTGGAGCTCCAAAGAACTTTCAAAGCAGGAGAAAACTGCATGCCCTGCCTGAGGCAACACCCACCTTTGGTGGCCCCCTTGGCAACAAACCTGGAGCCTGATGTGCCACCTGACCCCCACCCTCAACTCAGCCGCCTGGGGAATACTGCCTCAGTGCAGGCAGATCAAGCCTGCCGTGCCCCTAGGCCCTAACACAAACCCTAGGTTGGATTTTCTGTCCCCAGAGGTGTGGCCCCAAAGCCCTCCAGATTGGGCCTGCCATGCCCCTACACCCTAACCCTAACCCTAGGTTGGGTTTTCAGGCTTCCTTCCCCAGAGACCTGGCCCTCATGCCCTCCAGGTTGGGGACCCCTGAGTCACACCACAGGACTCTGCCTGCCAGCCAGGAGAAAACCATGCCATTCAGAGATGCACAGAACCCTCAGAGCTAGAGAAACCTGCATGCCCTCCTAAGGCCAACCCTGCTTTCAGAGCTCCCCCAACCCCCAGCCACAAATCCAGAGCCTGATGGTCAGCCTTAACCTCTTCATCAACCCTGCCCCCAAGGGAGCTTTTCTCCGTGGGGACCCTCAGGGGAGCTGCATGGGCCCAGCGCGTGGTCCCAGGTGGTTGCAACACGCACCTAGCAAGAAAGCATTCCAAACATTTGGCACGCATGCGGCCCAAATGGAAGCACAAGGCCAGCTATTTCTTACGTGTTTTTGGCCCAAATTGCTATCAATTTGGGCAAGAAAGCTCCCAAAAATTGGCCGGAAAATCCCCAGCAAACTCACTTCTGGTGGCACAGGCCTGCAGGGCTGCCGTCTCAGCTTGGCCCGGGATCCCGAGTGGTCATGCCCCAAATCCTATAAGAAACCCCTCTATGGGGGCACCTGGGTGGCTCAGTGGGTTAAAGCCTCTGCCTTCAGCTCAGGTCATGATCCCAGGGTCCTGGGATCGAGCCCCACATCGGGCTCTCTGCTCAGCAGGGAGCCTGCTTCCCCCCCCACCTCTCTCTGCCTGCCTCTCTGCCTACTTGTGATCTCTGTCTGTCAAATAAATAAATAAAATCTTAAAAAAAGAAAGAAAGAAAGAAAAGAAACCCCTCTATGAGCCAGGCACACATGAGGCCAATGCCTCCTGCTAATCAGTCCCCTGGGATGTGTGCCCCAGCGCTGGCCCACCTCGGCACCGCAGACCAGGTGTGCCGTGCCCCTAGGCCCTAACCCTAACCTTAGGTGGGGTATACAGGCTTCCATGCCCAGAGGTCTGTACCCCAAGCCTGCTAGATTAGGGATCCCTGAGACTCACCCCAGGACTCCACCTGCTTCCCAGAGTGAAATGGTGCTGTTTGGAGTTGGGCAGAACCCTCAGAGCAGGAGAAACCTGCATGTCACCTAAGGCACCCCCAGGTTCTGTGGTGCTCCAGACACAAACCCGGCCTCTGTCGTGCCACCTGATGCCCGCTCTCAACTCAGCCCACCATGGAGCCTGCCTCAGCACCGGCATATCGGATCTGCCATGCCCCTAGGCCCTAACCCTAACCCTAGTTAAGGTTTTCAGGCTTCCATCCCAGGAGGCCTGGCCCCCATGTCCCCCAGATTAAGAACCTCTGATTGATACCCCAGGACTCTGCCCACCAAGCGGGAGGAAACCGTGCTGTTTGGAGCTGTGCAGAACCCTCAGAGCTGGAGAAACCTGCATGCTCCCCTGAGCACTCCCCCATGTCCTACAGCTCCCGGGCTACAAACCCGAAGCCTGATGCGCCGCCTGACCCCATCCTCAACTCAGCCCCTTGGGGAACCCTCCTCAGCACCAGCAGTTCAGGCCTGCCATGTCCCTAGCTCAGCTCTCTTCAGGGACCCCTATCAGCTCTAGGCAGACCTGGAACTCCCATGTCTGCTGCAAAGCTCTGGGATCCCTCCTTCTTCTTCTAAATTCACACTGGCCCAAGGCTTTCATGAGAAAGGGAGAAGACTATCTCCTGAATGCTTAACACCTCCTTTCCTCTTCTGCCGTATTTCTCTCCACTTGCCTTTGTACCTGGGAAAACTGGAAGTAACATTTCAATGGAACATATACATGCTCTGAGATCTGAATCTTTCACTGCAGCTTTCTGAGGACTCCTTATGCAATCAGAAACTAGTGTATCCTACCACAATGTGTTTGAAAATGATTATCAACAGAAGAGTGAAAGTCACTCTATTATTACCTCACTCTTCATGAAGTAGAACATGGTCTTCTTCATTTCTACATTGACTTCAATTCCAATTCACAGTTAATTCCTTTGCTTCAGGGGTAGGATTTCATGATTTCTCACTGCATGGAACACCCAGAGTTCATCACAAGTTCCCTAATAGCTGTCACCCATTTAACCCTTCCCCCCACATCCCTGCACTCTAGCAACCCTCAGCTTGTGCTCTAAGGTTGAGTCTATTTCCTCATTGGCCTATCTTTCTCCCCTCACTATGTTCATTTGTTTTCTTTCTGAAATTCCATAGGAGTCAAGTCATAGGCTATTGGTCTTTTCTTACTGATTTTGCTTAGCTAAATCCACTCTAGATCCATCCACATCTTTGCAGATGGTAAGATTTCATTCTTTTTGAAGCTGGTTCCTATTCCATTTAGAAAAATCACTCATCAGTGAATGGACATTGGGACTCCCTCCATCGCTTCACTACGGTTGATAATGCTGCTGTAAATATCACAGTATTTGTACCCCATTGAATGTGCATTTTTGTGCCCTTTGGGGAAATACCTAGGAGGCAATTGCTGGATCCTAGGGTTGTTCAGTTTTTAGCTTTTGGAGGAACCACAATACTCTTCCAGAGTGGCTGCAACAGCCCGCATGCCCACAACAGTGCAAGAGGGTTCTTCTTTAAGCAGAATATTTCCTGCCAGCAATTTCCTAAGGAGGAAATGGAAAACCTGTGGGATAACCTGACTCACCCAGTATCAGGCAAGCAGCCGCAGAAATTCACCCTAGGGTTCCTGACGCCAAGCCCCTTGAAGCCACCAGAATGCCTCTATCCAGGAGAATTCCCAAAGACTCTTTTTCTGACTTCACCACCCATGAAATTGCAGAGAAAGTACAGCATGTTCAACTATCTAGGTGATCCATTGAGTGAAACTAGAAAGTCAAGCTTCCATTCTCAATCGTACAAGGTTCCTTGGAATCCTTTTGAATTTTCCCTCTGCTCTCATTGGAACTCTTTGGATGAAAAGACAAATCCATTAGGATACATCACCTTTGACAAAGGAGAAGACATCATCCAAGTCTCTGTCTGACCACAAACAGCCACCTAACTCTGGATGCCTGCCATTCTGCCACAGCCTAGGCCCAATGGAATAAACACTGTTACATGAAGGAACACATTCTATGTTCAAAACACACACCGAGTCAATCTCATCTTCCCTTTCGAATCCAAGGGATTGCCTAAGGGAGAGATGTTCCAAATACCACCGTAAACCAGAAATAAACAGAGAAAATGGGATCTCTGCTATGGGCTCCCTGCAGGGAAACTCAGGAATTCTGGCACCCACTCTAGATTGCTGACAGCTGCTTCAGTGTGACTCTATGGTTCCACTGGAGACAATAGAAAAGCCCAGGTGGTGTGGGGTGAAAGATCGAAGACCATTTGTTGAAGATACTGTCTTTTTTCCATTGGATATTCTTCCTGCTTTGTCAAAGATTAGTTGACCATAGGGTTGAGGGTCCATTTCTGGGCTCTCTATTCTGTTTCATTGATCTATGTGTCTGTTTTCGTGCCAGTACCATACTGTCTTGATGATGACAGCTTTGTAATAGAGTTTGAAGTCTGGAATTGTGATGCCACCAACTTTGGTTTTCTTTTTCAATGTTTTTCTGGCTATTTGGGGTCTTTTTTGGTTCGCTATAAATTTTAGGATTATTTGTGCTATGTTTTTGAAAATTGTTGATGGTATTTTGATAGGGATTGTATAATGTGTAGATTGCTCTATGTAGCATAGACATATTTACCATATTTGTTCTTCCAATCCATGAGCATGGAACATTTTTCCATTTCTTCGTGTCTTCCTCAATTTCTTTCATGAGTATTCTATAGTTCTCTGAGTACAGATTCTTTGTCTCTTTGGTTAGGTTTATTCCTAGGTATCTTATGGTTTGGGGTGCAATTGTAAATGGGATTCACTCCTTAATTTCTCTTTCTTCTGTCTTGTTGTTGGTGTATAGAAATGCAACTGATTTCTGTGCATTGATTTTGTATCCTGACACTTTACTGAATTCCTGTATGAGTTCTAGCAGTTTTCGAGTGGAGTCTTTTGGGTTTCCCACATAAAGTATCATATCACCTGCAAAGAGTGAGGCTTTGACTTCTTCTTTGTTGATTCAGAAGCATTTTATTTCTTTTTGTTGTCTGAATGCTGAGGCTAAGACTTCTAGCACTGTGTTGAATAGCAGTGGCATTGATAGTGGACATCCCTGCCATTTTCCTTACCTTAGAGGAAAAGTTCTCAGTTTTTCCCCATTGCGAATGGTATTTTCTGTATTTGCTGTGAGTTTTTCATAGATGGCTTTTATGATATTGGGGTATATGACCTCTATCCCTACGCTGTGAAGAGTTTTGATCAAGAAAGGATTCTGTACTTTGTCAAATGCTTTTTCAGCTTCTATAGAGAGTATCATATGGTTCTTGTTCTTTCTTTTATTAATGTTTTGTATCACATTGATTGCTTTGTGGATGTTGAACCAACCTTGCAGCCCAGGAATAAGTCCCTCTGGTCATGGTGAATAATCCTCTTAAAGTACTGGCGGATCCTATTGGCTAGTATTTTGGTGAGAATTTTTGCATCCATGTTCATCTGAGATATTGGTCTGAAATTCTACTTTTTGCTGGGGTCTTTGTCTGGTTTGGGGATGAAAGCAATGTTGGCCTCATAAAATGAGTTTGGAAGTTTTCCTTCTGTTTCTATTTTTTTGGAACAGTTTCAGAAGAATAGGTCTTATTTCTTTGAATGTTTGATAGAATTCTCCTGAGAAGGCATCTGGCCTTGGGCTCTTGTTTGTAAGGAGATTTTTGATTACTGCTTCAATTTCCTTACTGGTTATAGGTCTGTTCAGGTTTTCTATTTCTTCCTGGCTCAGTTTTGCTGGTTTATACATCTCTAGGAATGCATCCTTTTCTTCCAGATTGTCTAATTTGCTGGTGTATTGTTGCTCATAATATGTTCTTAAAATTGTTTTGTAAGAATAAGCTTGTAATTGTTTCTTTGGTGTTGGTTGTTGATCTCTCCTCTTTCATTCATGATTTTATTGATTTTGGAAGAGACCTGAAACTGGGGGGAAAAGAAAGGAGGAAAAAGAATATAGATATATAGATATTAATAATCAGCCTTGTGAATAGAACAGAGCCACACACTTGATTTTGGCTGTATTTTGGTTGGTTAGAAGAAACTGACTCTTCATTTTGTTGACAGTTTCCTTTGCTGTGCAGAAGCTTTTGATTTTTTTTAAAGATTTTATTTATTTATTTGACAGAGATCACAAGTAGGCAGAGAGGCAGGCAGAGAGAGAGGAGAATGCAGGCTCCCCGTGGAGCAGAGAGCCTGATGCGGGGGTTGGTCCCAGGACCCCGGGATCATGACCTGAGCCAAAGGCAGAGGCTTTAAACCATTGAGCCACCCAGGCACCCCTGAAGCTTTTGATCTTGATGAAGACCCAAAAGTTCATTTTTGCTTTTGTTTCTTTTGTCTTTGGAGATGTGTCTTGAAAGAAAGAAGTTGCTCTCCAATGTCAAAGAAGTTACTGTCTATGTTCTCCTCTAGGATCTTGATAGATTCCTGCCTCACGTTGAGATCTTTCACTCATTTTGAGTCTATCTTTGTGTATAGTGAGAGAGAATGGTCGAGTTTTATTCTTCTATACATAGCTGTCCAATTTTCCCCGCAAGAGACTGTCTTTTTTCCACTGGATATTTTTTCCTGTTTTGTCGAAGATTATTTGACCATAGAGTTGTGGTTCCATATCTAGACTCTCTACTCTGTTCCATTGGTCTATGTGTCTATTTTGTGCCAGGACCACAGTGTCTTGGTGATCACAGCATTGTAGTAAAGCTTGAAATCAGGCAATGTGATGCCCCCAGCTTTGTTTTTCTTTTCGAACATTTTCCTAGCTATTCGGGTTTCTGGTTCCATACAAATTTTGGTTTGTTTGCTCCAACACTTTGAAGAATGCTGGTGGAATTTTGATCGGGATGGCATTGAAAGTATAGATTGCTAGAAAGACGCAACCCTTTGTTGGAGGAATAGAAGAAGATATTCACAAATGACATTACAGACAAAGGGCTGATATCCAAGATATAAAGAACTTCTCAAACTCAACACCCAAAAAACAGATACACATGTCAAAGAATGGGCAGAGGACATGAACAGACACTTCTCCACAGAAGACATACAAATGACTAGCAGACACATGAAAAAATGATCATCAACACTAGCCATCAGGGAAATTCAAGTCAAAACCACACTGAGATACCAGCATACACCAGTTAGAATGGCCAAAATCAACAGAACAGGAAACAACAATTGTTGAACATGTGGAGAAAAGTGAACCCTCTTACACTGTTGGTGGGAATGCAAGTTGGTGCAGCCACTTTGGAAAACAGTGTGGAGATTCCTGAAGAAATTAAAAATAGAGGTACCCTATGACCCTGCAATTGCACTACTGGGTATTTAATCCAAAGATACAGATGTAGTAAAAAGAATGGCCATCTGTGTGGTGAAAAGAAGGGCCATCTGTACCCCAGTGTTTATAGCAGCAATGGCCATGGTCGCCAAACTGTGGAAAGAACCAAGATGCCCTTCAACAGACGAATGGATAAAGAAGATGTGGTCCATATACACTATGGAGTATTATGCCTCCATCAGAAAGGATGAATACCAGACTTTTGTAGCAACATGGACGGGACTGGAAGAGATTATGCTGAGTGAAATAAGTCAAGCAGA
>PISX010027774.1:0-22526 GCA_004024625.1 Mellivora capensis | reverse complement strand
GGGGCAGAAAAAGAAGAAAAGAAACAAGATGGGATTGGGAGGGAGACAAACCATAAGTGACTCTTAATCTCACAAAACAAACTGAGGGTTGCTGGGGGGAGGGGGTCGGGAAAGGTGGGTGGGGTAATGGACATTGGGGAGGGTATGTGCTATGGTTAGTGCTGTGAAGTGTGTAAACCTGGCTATTCACAGACATGTACCCCTGGGGATAAAAATTTGTTTCTAAAAAAATAAAAATTAAAAAAAAAAAAAAGAAAATATATACAAGTAAGATGTTTGAACCAGAATTTAAAATGATAATCATAAAGATAAGCTGGGCTTGAGAAAAGCATGTAATATACTAGAGAATCCGGGGCGCCTGGGTGGCTTAGTGGGTTCAGCCACTGCCTTCAGCTCAGGTCATGATCTCAGGATTCTGGGATCGAGCCCCGCATCGGGCTCTCTGCTCAGCAGGGAGCCGGTTTCCTCCTCTCTCTCTGGCTGCCTCTCTGCCTACTTGTGATCTCTGTCAAATACATAAATAAAATCTTTAAAAAAGATATATAATACTAGAGAATCCCTTACTGCAGAGATAAAAGAACTAAAAACTAGTCAGGACAAAATTTAAAATGCTGTAATGGAGATACAAAACCGACTGAATGCAGTGACAACAAGGATGAATTAGAGGAATGAGTCAGGGATATAGAAGATAAAATTATGGAAAACAACAAAGCTGAAAAAAAGACGGTAAGAAAGGTTTTGGATCATGACTGTAGACTTAGGGAACTCACGAACTCCTTAAAGTGTAATAACATTTGTATGATAGGAATCCCAGGAGAAAGAAAAAGAAGCAGAAGGTTTATTTGAGCAAATTATAGCTGAAAGCTTTCCTAATCTAGGGAACGAAACAGACATTGAAATCTAAGAAGCACAGAAAACTCCCACTAAGTTCAACAAAAGCCAGCCATCACCAAGACATATCATAGTGAAATTCATAAAATACACAGACAAAGGAAAGAATCCTGAAAGCAGCAAGGGAAAAAGAGTGCTTAACCTCCAAGGAAGGTCAGATCAGATCGCAGCAGATCTCTCCACAGCAACTTGGCAGGCCAGATGAAAGTGGCACGATATATTTAACATGCTGGATGGGAAAAATATGCAGCCAAGACTACTTTATCCAGCAAGGCTGTCATTCAGAAGAGAAGGAGAGAGAACAAGTTTCGCAGATAAACAAAAACTAAATGAGATTGCGACCACTCAACCAGTTCTGCAAGAAATATTAAAGGGGACTCTTTGAGTGGGGAGGAAAAAGACCAAAAGCAACAAAGACTAGAAAGTAAGAGAGAATATCACCACAAACACCAATTTTATAGGTAACACAGTGGGACTAAATTCATCTTTCAGAAATCACTCTGAAGGTAAAAAGAATAATGCTCCAATCAAAAGACATAAGGTATCAGAATTGATTAAAAAAAAAGACCCATCTATATATGCTGCCTCTAAGAGACTCATTTTAGACCTAAGACATCTGCAGATTGAAAGTAAGGAGATAGAGAACCATCTATCATGCTCGTGGATGCTGAAAGAAAGCCAGAGTAGTCATATTTATGCAGACAAAGTAGATTTTATTTATTTATTTTTATTTATTTTTTTTTAGATTTTATTTATTTATCTGACAAAGATCACAGGCAGGCAGAGAGAGAGAGGGAAGCAGGCTCCCTGCTGAGCAGAAAGCCCGATGCGGGGCTCAATCCCAGGATCATGAGATGATGACCTCAGCCGAAGGCAGAGGCTTAACCCACTGAGCCACCCAGGCACCCCGACAAAGTAGATTTTAGACCAAAGATGTAACAAGAGATGAAGAAGGACATTCTATCATAATTAAGGGCCTTTCAATGAGGAAGATCTAACAATTGTAAATACTTAAGTCCCCAACTTGGGAGCACCCATATATATAAATTAATTACAAACATAAATTCATTGATGGGGTGCCTGGATGACTCAGTCAGTTAAGCATCTGCCTTCAGCTTAGGTTATGATCCCAGGGTCCTGGGATCAAACCCCGCATCAGACTCTCTGCTCATTGAGGAGCCTGTTTCTCCCTCTTCCTCTGCCTGCTCCCCCTGCTTATGATCTCTCTCTGTCAAATAAATAAAATCTTTACAAAAAAAAAAAACTTATTGATAATACAATAATAGAAGGGGACTTTAACACCCCACTTACAGCAATAGACAGATCATCTAACTAGAAAATCAACAAGGAAAAATGCCTTTGAATGATGCATGGGACCAGATGGACTTAACATATATTCAGAACATTTCATCCTAAAGTAGTGGAGTATGCATTCTTTTCATATGCACATGGAACGTTCTCCAGAATAGAACACATACTGGGTCACAAATCAGCCCTGAAGAAATACAGAAAGATTGAGATCATACCATGCATATTTTCAGACCACAGTGCTGTGAAGCTTGAAGTTAACCACAAGAAAAAATTTAGAAAGACCACAAATACATGGAGATTAAAGAACGTCCTAGTAAAGAATGAATGGGTTAATTAGAAATTGAAGAAGAAATAGAAAAATACATGGAAGCAAATGAAAATGAAAACAGAACAGTCTGAAACCTTTGGGATACTGTAAAGGCAGTCCTAAGAGAGAAGTATATTGCAATACAGAACTAACTCAAGAATTAAGAAAAGAAAAAGGCTAACCTTAAGGAGCTAGAAAAGGAACAGCAAATAAAGCTTAAAGCCAGCAGAAGAAGGGAAATAATAAAGATGAGAGCAAAAAATCAATGATACAGAAATCAAAACCAGTAGAACAGATCAAAACTAAGTGTTGGTTTTTGAAAGAGTTAATAAAATTGGTAACTCCCTGGCCAGACTTACCAAAAGAGAAAGGACCCAAATAAAAGAATCACGAATGCAAGAGGAGACATTACAAATACAGCCAAAACCACAGAAATATAATCATAAGAGAATATTATGAAAAATGTTATGCAAAAAAACTGGGCAATCTACACATTCAATGCATATATGCAATGTACACACACACACACACGAATATTACTCAGCCGTCAAAAAACCCTAAATCTTGCCATTTGCAGCAACATGGTTGAAGCTATTCTAAGCAAAATAAGTCAGAGAAAGACAAATACCATATGATTTCACTCCTATGTGGAATTTAGGAAACAAAACCAATGAACGTGTGGGAAGGGGGGAGTAGTGAAGGGGGGACCATAAGAGACTAATTTTTTATTAACATATAATGTATTATTAGCCCCAGGGGTACAGGTCTGTGAATCTCCAGGTTTACACTTCACAGTACTCACCATAGCATATACCTTCCCCCGTGTCCATAACCTAACCACCCTTTCCCTACCCTCCTCCCCCCCGCCCCCCGGCAACCCTCAGATTGTTTTGTGAGATTAAGAGTCTCTTATGGTTTGTCTCCCTCCTGATCCCATCTTGTTTCATTTATTCTTTTCCTACCCACAAGCCCCCCACTTTGCCTCTCAACTTCCTCATATCAGAGAGATCATATGATGATTGTCTTTCTCTGACTTATTTTGCTAAGCATAATACCCTCTAGTTCCGTCCACGTCGTCGCAAATGGCAAGATTTCATTTCTTTTGATGGCTGCATAGTATTCCATTGTATATGTATACCACATCTTCTTTAGCCAGTCTTCTGTTGATGGACATCTAGGTTCTTTCCATAGTTTGGCTATTGTGGACATTGCTGCTATAAACATTCGGGTGCACGTGCCCTTTCGGATCACTACGTTTGTATCTTTAGGGTAAATATCCAGTAGTGCGGTTGCTGGGTCGTAGGGTAGCTCTATTTTCAACTTTTTGAGAAACCTCCATGCTGTTTTCCAGAGTGGTTGCACCAGCTTGCGTTCCCACCAACAGTGTAAGAGGGTTCCCCTTTCTCTGCATCCTCACCAGCATCTGAAGAGACTTTTTTTTTTTTAAGATTCATTTATTTATTTGAGAGAGAGCATGAGTGGGGGGGGGAGGGGCAGAAGGAGAGGGAGAGAAGCAGACCCTCCACTGAGCGTAGAACCTAGCTTGGATGGATCTCATAACCCTGAGGTTATGACCGGAGCCGAAATCAAGAGTCAGATGCTTAACCAATGGAGCCACTCAGGCACCCTAAGAGACTTAACAATATAGAACAGGGATGCCTGGGTGGCTCAGTTGGTTAAGCGGCTGCCTTCGGCTCAGGTCATGATCCCAGCATCCTGGGATCGAGTCCCACATCGGGCTCCTTGCTCGGCAGGGAGCCTGCTTCCCCCTCTGCCTCTGCCTGCCACTCTGTCTGCTGGTGCTCTCTCTCCCTCTCTCTCCGTCTCTCTCTCTGACAAATAAATAAATTAAAAAACACACAATATAGAACAAACTGAGGTTTAATGGAGGGAGGTGGGTGGGGGATGGGCTAAATAGGTGACTGCTACTAAGGGTGGTACTTATGATAACCACTGGGTATTACATGTAAGTGATAAATCATTAAATTCTGCTCCTGAAGCCAATATTACACTAATGTTAACTAACTAGAATTTAAATAGAGTTTCAGAAGAAAAAGAGAATAGTAATAGAAAACATAAACATAACAATCAATTTTCAAAGTTGTGATAGTGGCATATGTGTAGTCAACAAAATAATGTTCAGAAAAAATCCCAAGGTCATATGGGAATCTGTATAATGAATGGCATGTCAAATCAGTGGAAAAAGACATGTACTTAATAGTGAGATAACAGTGTTAGCATTTTGAAAATTAAGTGAACAAATAAATCAATGGAATGCACACTTTATACCAAAGTAAATTCTCCTTTATTTATTTATTAAAGATTTTTTGTTTGTTTGACAGGGAGAGCATAAGTAGGTAGACAGGCAGAGGGGAGGGAGAAGCCAGCTCTCCGCCGAGCAGGGAGCCCGATGTGGGGCTCGATCCCAGGACTCTGGGATCATGACCCAAGCCGAAGGCAGCCGCTTAACCAACTGAGCCACCCAGGCGTCCCAAATTATCCTTTAAATGTAAGGATCAAGGTAAAGGCCCGGCGTCGACATGTGCTACCTGGAATAAATTCAAACAAATGGTTCAACACTAAGATCATAAATTATGAGGATGTAGCTTTGACACACCGTGTTTGGCCTGACAACTTACTTAAGACGGATTAGATATTCAGAAGTAGACAGTGATGAAGAGGGTAAGATCTGGCACTTCAGTATCGGAGTGGGTGAACACTTAACACTCAGTTGGGTTTCCCAGTTTTATGCCGGAATCTGAGATGGTTGCAAGTTACATACTTTTCCTAGAGCGTTGAAGTAAGGAAAATAATGTTTTTTGAGGCAAAAGAATTTTGATGTCTGGATAAAGTAAATCTTAAGGATTTATTTTATATCCATTAATATGTTTTATTTTTTCTACAAGAATGCTTTTTTACCCTCAGTATTTACCTTCCACATTTGGAACTTCTATGATTATCTGTAGTCACTTTAACGGTTTGTTTCCAAAATCCCTTTTCACCTTTTAGTATGAAGTTATGTGAACTTCAGTAATAACTATAGAATTCTTAAAAATGTCTTTCTTTCTTTTAAGATTTTAATTAATTATTTGACAGAGAGAAAACACAAGCAGGGGAAATGAGAGGGAGAACAGGCTTCTCATGGAGCAGGGAGCCTGATGTGGGTCTGGATCCAAGGACCCTGGGATCATGACCTGAGTTGAAGGCAGACGCTTAATGACTGAGCCACCCAGGCACCCCGTAACTATAGAATTCTAAGTTTTTAAAGCCTCTGGGATTATTTTGTTCATGACATGAAAGTAATTTTTAAATTATGTAAGTAAATTCTGTTTTGATCATTGACTTCCTGTTTTCTTCATAGTTCACCCATCGTTTTTTTTTTTGTTGTTTTTTTTTTTTTTACTTGACAGACAGAGATCACAAGTAGGCACAGAGGCAGGCAGAGAGAGAGGAGAAAGCAGGCTCCCTGCTGAACAGAGAGCCCGATGCGGGGCTTGATCCCAGGACCCTAAGATCATGACCTGAGCCGAAGGCAGAGGCTTCAACCACTGAGCCACCCAGGCGCCCCATAGTTCACCCATCTTAAAGAGTTCTTTTAAAGTATATTAACTGGTTCAGGGGCGCTTGAATGGCTCAGTCAGTTAAGCGACTGCCTTTGGCTTAGGTCATGATTCCAGGGTCCTGGGATTGAGTCCCTCATTGGGCTCATGGCTCAGCGGGGAGTCTGCTTCTCCCTCTATCTGCTGTTCCCCTGCTTGTGCTCGCTCTCCCTCTGTGTCAAACGAATAAACAAAATCTCGGGGCGCCTGGGTGGCTCAGTGGGTTAAAGCCTCTGCCTTCGGCTCAGGTCATGATCTCAGGGTCCTGGGATCGAGCCCCTGCATTGGGCTCTCTGCTCAGCAGGGAGCCTGCTTCCCTTCCTCTCTCTCTGCCTGCCTCTCTGCCTACTTGTGATCTCTGTCTGTCAAATAAATAAATAAATAAAAGTAAAATAAAATAAACAAAATCTTTTAAAAATGCACATATTAACTGGTTCAACTCATTAATCTTGATACTGTGGAATCATTAAAACTTCCCTTTCTCCAAAAAAAGGTATTATATTCCAGATACATCACTTTAAGTTGGTATAAACCTATGTGGTGAGATTCTTTTCATCTTATTCTCTTTCTCACAACACTTAATTTTAATCCTTTGTACTGTGACAAAACTTTCATGGTTTTGATATGAGAAAGGAACTTAAATTTAAGTATATTATCTCAAAAGACCTTTCCGCCGTTGTGTGGCATGGGTATAATTATCCTATCACAGCAGCCACACGAAGCAGATATCATCTGCTTTTACCTGTTGAGACACCTGAACCTTGGAAGAGTCAAGCAAATGGCTCAAAGTCACATTGCTTCTGAGTGACAGAGCCAGAAGGAAAAGCAAGGTTTTTCTGACTCCAAAGCTTTGGATCTCTTTATTACTCACCAGTTTTATTCCACAAGGGGTTTAAAAATATTTGTTGAATGAAGGAATGACAAAGAGACTGAGAGTTTCTGTCACCGAAGCATGTGTAAGGTTTTACATCTTCATACGTATATTGCTTACTTACCATATCACAGGCACTGTGATGAGCCTTTATTTTTTTATTTCTCATTTTTTAAAATTTTAGAACCTTTATTTTTATTTTTTAAAAGATTTTATTTATTTATTTGACAGAGAGAGAGATCACAAGTAGGCAGAGAGAGAGAGAGAGGAGGAAGCAGGCTCCCTGCTGAGCAAAGAAGGCAGCCTGGGATCCCAGGACCCTGAGATCATGACCTGAGCCGAAGGCAGAGGCTTTAACCCACTGAGCCACCCCGGTGCCCCGAACCTTTATTATTTTTAAATAGAGACTAAGATTTTAATCTCTTAATTTCTTTTGGGTGTAAGGTTTTTCCAGCTCTTGACCTTTTAATTTATATTTTCTGTTTTTACTGTTGTGGTGGTTCTGTTTTGTTGAGCAAATCAACCCTTTGGCAGAATCTGAACCTGAACCATTGAGGGTATAATTGTAGGTGAAACCAGTGTTAGGTTGACAAATCAAGTAAATACCTGAATGTTTACTTTGATTAGAGTTCATCTGTGAAATTAACCTACTTGCTGAGTTTTTCTAAGATTTAACAAGAGGAAATAATAAATCATTGTGCTTTTCGGTTCTCTTTCAGCTTTCAGAAGAATTATTAGATAAATGGCTCTCCTACCCAGAGGCCCAGCATGTACCCCTCTGCCAACATATGCTTGGTTTTGCTATGAAGTCTGTTACACAGATGGTATTGGGTAGTACATTTGAAGATGACCAGGAAGTCATTCACTTCCAGAAGAATCATGGCACGGTAAGTGTTGCGACAAATTTAAAATTATTCTTTAATCAAATTGGATAGTTTAATAATGAAGACTTTGCCTCTCAAGAAGAAGGTTTAAGATCCTGTAGTGTAGAATTTGCTTGTTTTGGGCTAAAATAGCAATGCAAGCAAAGATAATTGTATTTCTAAAAAAATGTAAGAATTACTTTCTTTAACCAAATTTTGAAATTTAAAAAGTGGATAGCCAAAGAAATTTCCTTTTATTTTTATTATTTATTTATTTATTTATTTTAAATTTATTTGACAGAGATCACAAGTAGGCAGAGAGGCAGGCAGAGAGAGAGAGGAGGAAGCAGGCTTCCTGCTGAGCAGACAGCCTGATGCAGGGCTCAATCCCAGAGCCCTGGGATCATGACCTGAGCTGAAGGCAGAGGTGCCTGAGCCACCCAGACACCCCCAAAGAAATTTCCTTTTAATACTTACCAAATATGTTATAAAATAACACTAGATTCTAGAATAAAGAGAAAAACTTTAATAGAACTAGACTGTGTCCCATATAGAAAGAAATTAATGCCAGTGGAACATTAAAATGTTAATGAATATGATTTGAAGAAAGGCTGATTCAGTCTAAAATTGATCTACTTTTTTTCTAGATTCGTATGTGGAATTTATTTTATTATTCTCTGTTTTTACCAGTCTTGGTATTAATTTACTTAATCCCAATATTAAATGAGTTTATTTGGTTCAAATCATACTTAGGTCATTTTGCATCTCTGAGAAATTATTCCTTATTTTATTCAGATGTATAACAACATTTTGGTTAACCAGGATTTGGTTAATCAGGATAATGTGTCTGAGAAATTATTCCTTATTTTATTCAGATGTATAACAACATTTTGGTTAACCAGGATTTGGTTAATCAGGATAATGTGTTTAGAACAAAAATCACTAGAAACTGTGGCTTACCACCTTGTTATTGTATAATATACTTTTTTCCCATTAAAATGGTTTAATTAGGGGTGCCTGGGTGGCTCAGTTGTTAAACATCTGCCATTGGCTCAGGTCATGATCCCAGAATGGGTCTCCCTGCTCAGCGGAAAGCCTGCTTCTCCCTCTCCCACACCCTCTGCTTGTGTTCCTTCTCTGCTGTGTCTCTCTGTCAAGTAAATAAACAAAATCTTTAAAAAAAAAAAAAAAGGCTTAATTAGGGGCACCTGGGTGGCTCAGTCGGTTAAGTGTCTGCCTTCCACTCAGCTCATGATCTCAGGGTCCTGGCGCTGAGCCCCGCCTTGGGCTCCCAGCTCAGTGGGGAGTCTGCTTGTCCCTCTGCCACTGCCCTCCTCACTGCTTTCTCTCTCAAATAAATAAATAAATAAATAAAATCTTTTTCAAAAGATAAAATAAGATGATTTAATTACATATATCTGATGATGAAAAAATACATGTTTCTTATCAACATATTCAGGAGTATAAAAATAAAGGTGGAAAAAAATCACTCTAAATTCCATTTTCTAGAGTAAACTAGTCTATACTCAGGCAAATAAATTGGTTAAGGACTTCCTAAAATGCCTTCATATTTTAGTGAAGAATCAATTTTTGACTCAGTTATTACTGATTTTTTTTTCATGTTGACAAGATAGCATTTTTTAAAAGTGACATCCACTGTTATTTCCAGGATGACCTATTTTGTATGTTTTTATGCTGGTATTTTCTTCCTCTTCATTTTTTATTCTTTCCTTAGAACTTCAAAATAGAAATAATTTCAAACTTAGAGAAAAGTTGCAACTAGGATAAGGAACTCCCATATATCTTTTAACCCAGGTTCATCTGTTGTTTACATTTTGCTTCATTTGCTTTTGTCATTCATTATCTATCTCTTTGTTTATCTGTCTTTTCATTGCTCCCACCCTTACCTGAACCATTTGAGAGAAAAGTGGACATTTTGCCTTTTCCCACCTAAATATTTTGGTCGGTATTTCCTAAAAACAACGGTATTCTCTTACATAGCGACAACATAGTTTTCAAACTTGGGAAATTGAACAATCATACAGTATTGTTACCTGTGGCCCATATTCAAATTTATTTTCAATGGTTAGACCTCTTTAATGTGAAACAGTTCCTTGGTTTTTCTTTGTTTTTTGGCCTTGATATATTTTTTAAAAATACAGGCCAGTTTTTTTGTGCAGTGTCTCTCAATTTGGGGTTTGAGTAGATTCAGATTATGTACTTTGGGAATCTGATATTCTCTTAACAATATTAGAAGTTGTCAAAGGAAAGTCTTCAGACAATAAACATGACTTAAATTCCTTCTTCAAATGATGTTTTAATATCTGAACCACCACTGTGTTGCTGTTGTCCTGTCATGCCACCAGGAATAATAACCAATTTATGCATGCTACTGCTTGGTTCTCAACAGAGAGATGCCATCACGTGTAGGATGTATACTGATTTCACAGGTGTCAAACTGGAAAACGTATTCCTCACATTTAGTTGCATACCGTGTTTCTGAAGTGCCCTCCAAAAATACTGTCCCAATTATTTTTCCCACCATTAGTGTGCTCTTTCCCTGACATTTAGAGTTATTGGTCCTTTAAATATTTGCCTGTATAGGGGCACCTGGGGGGCTCAGTCATTAAGGGTCTGCCTTCTGCACAGGTCATGGTCCTGGGGTCCTGGGATCGAGTTCCGTGTCGGGCTCCTTGTTCAGTGGGAAGCCTACTTCTCCCCTCTCCCACTCCCCCTGCTTGTGTTCCCTCTCTTGCTGTTTTTCTCTCACACATAAATAAAATCCTTACCAAAAACTAAAAAATAAATACTTGCCTACGTCATAAGTCAAAATGGTATTTCGTGATTATAATTTTTATTTTTTTATCGTTTATGAGGTTAAACATAATTTTTTAAATTTTTATTGAACAATTGTGTTTCTTTTGTGGGATACTTTCTTATGTCCTTTGCCCATTTTTCTATTGATGTGTTTTTTACTAATCAAAAAGAGCTCTTGGGGGACGCCTGGGTGGCTCAGTTGGTTAAGCAGCTGCCTTCGGCTCAGGTCATGATCCAGGGTCCTGGGATCAAGCCCCGCATTGGGCTCTCTGCTCAGCGGGGAGCCTGCTTCCTCCTCTCTTTCTCTGCCTGTCTCTCTGCCTACTGTGATCTGTCTGTCAAATAAATAAATAAAATCTTTTAACAAAAAAAAGAGCTCTTTATTTTTTAAAGTAACCTGTACACCCAGTGTGGGGCTTGAATTCATGACCCTAAGATCAAGAGTTGTATTCTGTACTAAGCCAGCCAGATGCCCTAAGAGTTCTTTATTTTTATCTCACTTTACATTTATAGGGCTTAAAAGAAGTCTTTATTTTTTAACCCACTGAGCCACCCAGGCGCCCCTAAAAGTCTTTATTTTTTAAAGCAGTTTTGGGTTTACAATAAAATTGAGAGGAAAGGCTGCCTGGGTGGCTCAGTTGGTTAAGCGTCCAACTCTTGATTTCAGCTCAGGTCATGATCTCAGGGTTGTGAGATTGAGCCGTACATTGGGCTCTGTGCTGGGTGTGGAGCCTGCTTAGGATTCTCTCTTTCCCTTTCCCTCTCAAAAAGAGAAAAAAAATTGAGAGGAAGATACAGAGATTTCCTGTATACCCATTGCTTCCACACATGCGTAGCCTTCACCATTACTGACATCACTTACCAAAATTGTACCTTTTTTTCCAAGGATGAGCCTATATTGACATATAATTACCCCAAGGACTCACGGTTGGTATTGTACATTCAGTGGGTTTGGACAAATGTATGATGACATATATCTATCATTATAATATATAAAGGATTTTCACTGCCCTAAACATCTTCTGTCTTTTCATCTCCTGCCTCCTCTTCTGGCAACCCCTGAACTTTTTATTTTATCCATAGTTTTGCCTTTTCTAGAATGTCATATAGTTGGAATCATTCAGTATGTAAACTTCTGAGATTGGCTTGTTTTTCACTTCCATTTAAGCTTCATCCATGTCTTTTCATGGCTTCATAGCTGATTTCTTTTCGCACTGAATAGTACTGCATTATCTAGTTGTACCACAGTTCACCCATTCATCTACTAAAGGACATCTTGGTTGCTTCCTGGTTTGGGCAGTTATGACCAAAGCTGCAATGAACATCTGTGTGCAGGTTTTTGTGTGGACATAAGTTTCCATCTCCTTTGGGTAAATACCAAGAGTTGTGATCGCTGGTAAGAATAGGTTTAGTTTTGTAAAAAATCGGTTTTGAGGGGTTCTGTTGTTATATCCTCTGGCTCAGAGATTCTTTCCTAAGCTGTGACCAGTGTACTAATAAGGCTATGAAAGACATTCTTCATTTCTGCTATGGTGTTTTTTATCTATAGCATTTCTTTTTGGTGGTTAAGATTTCCATCTCTCTGCATACATTGCCTGTCTGTTCTTGCATGCTGGGTACTTTGTCCTTTACCTAAGGATCCTGTAGAACCTTTAGCAGCATATTTAGCAGAGTTGTTTTAAATTCCTGGGGGCACCTGTGTGGGTTAGTCATTTGGTCATCTGACTCTTGGTTTTGCCTCAGGTCATGGTCTTCGGTTGTGAGAGCAAGCCCCAAGTTGGGCTCCGTGCTGGCCATGGAGCCTGCTTGATTGAGGTTCTCTTTCTCCCTCTGCCCCTTGCATGCTCTAAATTAATTAATTAGTTAAATAATTCTTCATCTTATAATTTCAGTGTCCCCACCATATCTTGTTCTGATGCTTGCTCTGTTTCTTCAAACTGTGTTTTTTACCTTTTGGTCTCTCTTGTAATTTTTTATTGATAGCTGGACATGATATACTGGGTAAGAGAAACTGGTGTAAATAGGCCTTTAGAATTGTGATGGTGAGGGGTGCCTGGGTGGCTCAGTGGGTTAAAGCCTCTGCCGTCGGCTCAGGTCATGATCCCAGGGTCCTGGGATCGAGCCCTGCATCGGGCTCTCTGCTCAGCAAGGAGCCTGCTTCCCCCTCTCTCTCTGCCTGCCTCTCGGCTTACTTGTGATCTCTGTCTGTCAAATAAATAAATAAAATCTGAAAAATAAAAAAAGTTAAAAAAA
Organism: Mellivora capensis; assembly: GCA_004024625.1. NCBI lineage: Eukaryota > Metazoa > Chordata > Mammalia > Carnivora > Mustelidae > Mellivora > Mellivora capensis. Next base: position 9,614 of record PISX010027774.1, on the reverse strand, counting down.
AAAAAAAAGAATTGTGATGGTGAGCTGTGGGGAAAGGGGAAACATCCCATAGTTGTATGAGTATGTGTCAGTCTTTCAGTGAGCCTGTGCCTCTGGATCGTGAACTTCATAAGTGTTTCTCAGTATTTCCCCCCCCATTTGGGTGGGACAGGATGGCTAAGTGGACTGGAGTTTGGTGTTTTCCTTCTTCCACACAAAACGCTAGCCCTGGCTGGAGTTGGATAGCTCCCTTCTTCTAGGCAGTTGGGCTCTGACAAAACCCCAGCAGGTTAGGCTGTCAAGGCAGGCCTTGTTAACAAGAACAGAGTGCTCTGGTTTATTTCAGATCAGTTCCTTTTCAAAGGAAATTTTTTTTCAAGTTTCCCTGCTAGAAGCCCAAGAGGGAGTTTCTTCATTATTTACTATGGGAACCTGGTTGAGCTCTTGGAGGTAAATCTCACAATATTTTGGCGGGGGGAAATTGGGTCTATGATTGGGTTTCCCTGGAGTTTTTAATTCTCAGAATTGTGCATTACTGCACCTCCAGCTGTTTGTTAATTACAGTTCAGGTTTTCCTCCCCCGGACTGGTTCCTGAGGTGGTTTCCTCTTGTGGGTCTCTGCTTTGGTAAGAGGTAACTCCCTGATTTGACCTGTCTCTCTAATCTTGGGCCCTTTCCTGTCTTCCTGTTTTCCCTAGTTTCTTTAATCCCTGGGTCCTCTCCTGTCTTAGGGTCCAAGAAGAGTTGTTGATTTTTCAGTCTGTTCAGATTTTTGTCATTGAGATGGAGTTGCTAAATTAATTCAGCTTTCTCATGAATTTTCGCCCTCTGCTCTGTGTCATGCTTAGAAACTCCTTTCCTGGGGTTCTTGGGTCACTCATTTGGTTAAGTGTCTGCACAGGTCATGATTCTGAGGTCTGAGTGAGCCCCACGTGGGACTTCCTGCTCATTGGGGAGTCTGCTTCTCCCTCTCCTTTTGCCCCTCCCCCATGCTCATGTTCACTCATTCTCTCTCAAATAAATAAATGAAATCTTAAAAAAAAAAAAAAAAGAAAAACTCCTTTCTTGCTTTAAGGCTATTCCTAATATAAACATTTATTATACATTTTCACAGTACCTTTTTTTTTTTTAAGGTTTTATTTGTTTATTTGACAGACAAAGATCCAAGTGGGGGGAGGGGCACGGAGGGAGCAGGCTCCCTGCTGAGCAGAGAGCCCGATGTGGGGCTAGATCCCAGGACCCTGGGACTTTAAATGGTTTACTTTTTCACATTTAAAAAATCTTCAAGTTATATCTGTGTAAGGTAAGAGTTAAGGACTCCTAAATATTAATAATTATTCAATTATTTAGCATTGATTAGTGAATGTTGGTTGTATTCTTTCCCTACATTCTTTCACAACTTTTAAATTAAATAAGCTAAGGTTTTTTCCAGGGGCTACTCAGTGTTGAAATAACTGGAAGCCTGTTTTATTATTTACTATCTGCAAACCTTATACTAACTTTTAACCTTTTTTTCTGGATTTCAGCCAATGATTATCAGTATCACAAGTGAAGTAAAAATTTGGAATTCCCTATGAATTTTATTCATCCACTGGTGCTATTATAATAAAAAATTGAAAATTGACTCTACTGCCATGTCCTTTTCTTCTTCATTCCTACACCTTTTAAAGAAAAGAAACTTTAGACTTCCTAGTTAAAATTAGTTTTAAAGTGCCCTCACTGAAATTATTAAAACATATTTGCACTCTGTCCTCCGAGACTATAGAGTAAATGATTATGCAGCCCACTTAAAAGGGAGAGTTTAATTATCAGATCTGTTAGTAAGATAGGAATTTCTCAATTATAGGCTTAGATTGCTTGGTGTTACTTAGAAAATCTACTTTACTAGATAATAGGTATGTTTTCCTGTTTTTAGGTTTGGTCTGAGATTGGCAAAGGCTTTTTAGATGGATCACTTGATAAAAGTACAACTCGGAAAAAACAATACGAAGATGGTAAGTTTTGCTATTCTTAAATTATAGGACAGGATATGTGTTCCAATTTTAATAAGGTCATCTCTGAATCATGAGATTATGGGTCTTGTATATTTTCTATCTTTATGTTTTTCTCCTACATTTCCTATATTAAAAGTTTTTCTTAAAAGAGAGGAAAAAGCAGTGAATCAGTAAATGAAACTCTGGTACTCACTATAGAATGAGGCTCGTATGGCCTACAGGAAAATGTAAGGGTACAATCCTGGGAAAGCAGTTTTATAATACACATTAAGAGTAATAAAATAATTGGGGCCCCTGGGTGGCTCAGTCAGTTGAGCAGCTGCTTCAGCTCAGGTCATGATCTTAGTGTCCTGGGATCAAGTCCCACATCAGGCTCCCTGCTCAGTGGGCAGCCTGCTTCTTGCTTCTCCCTTTCCAACCCTTGTGCTCTCTTGTGTGCTCTCTCTCTCTCTCTCTCACTCTCAAATAAATGAATAAAAACTTTTTAAAAAAGTCATGAATAATTGGTGAAATTAAAAGAAAAAAGAAATAACAAAATTTTTTTGTAGTGCTATTTCTGTAAATAGAAAACTAGAAGCAATCTAAATGTCCAACAATATTGAAATTGCTAAAGAAATAATACCAACTTACATGTTGAAAAGATGTTTGTAAAAAATGTAGTAACATAAGAATTCTTGCTGTTGTAAAACTGAGTAAAAATATTTTCAATATTTTGGGGCATTGGTTGCAACTTTATAAAACCTACTCAGAAAAACAGCAGTTGTAGTTTTAAGATGACTGCACAAAATTATTCTTGCTTGGGCACCTGGGTGGCTCAGTGGGTTAAGCCTCTGTCTTCGGCTGGGGTCATGATCTCAGGGTCCTGGGATTGAACCCCACATCGGGCTCTCTGCTCAGCAGGGAGCCTGCTTCCCCCCACCCTCTGTCTGCCTCTCTGTGTACTTGTGATCTCTGTCTATCAAATAAATAAATAAAATCTTTAAAAAAAAATTATTCTCCCTTTTTTTGGTTGTATATCTTCTGTCAGTAATTTAATGACTATAATTCTTTAATACCTGTATTTTGAGCTATTTCAATTATTTTTTTGGAAGTAGAGTAAATTAAAATACATGGGCTGTGTTGGAACAATGGATTATTTTCCATATATAATTGTGTTCCTTTCTACTATTCTCATCCTTCATTCTTTCAGTAAGTATTTATTGAGGTCTATATGTGCTAGGCACTATTTTGTGTGCAGGAGTCAAAAATCCTGGACCTCATGGGGCTTAGAATTCTAGTGATTCCCTTGATGTCCAACATAAGTTCAAAAGAGCCAATTTTTTTTTATTTTTTTTAAGATTTTATTTACTTATTTGACAGACAGAGATCACAAGTAGGCAGAGAGGCAGGCAGAGAGAGAGGAGGAAGCAGGCTCTCCACAGAGCAGAGAGTCCAATGCGGGGCTCAAACCCAGGACCCTGGGATCATGACCTGAGCCGAAAGCAGAGGCTTTAACCCACTGAGCCACCCAGGTGCCCCCAAAAGAGCCAATTTAACAGACACATTTTCTACACTCTGGTTTTTATTGCCATTGTGAGTATCTTCATGGATACAATAGGACTAATTCCCCTTAATAAAAAATGTATTTCACAAGTATTTGTTCAATTAATACAAAATGAAAATTAGTCATTTATATTCTTTGATTTTAAGTAAAACTAGATTATCTAACATATGTTCCTTGGGTTGTAACATTGGCATAAATCAAATTTGTGCTTTTATTGAAAATTATTCTGTATGTGCTATGGTGAGTGCTGTGAATTGTGTAAGACTGATGAATCACAGACCTGTACCCCTGAAACAAATAATACATTATATGTTAATTTTTAAAAAGAGATTCTTTTTTGGAATTTATGTGAGTAGGAAACCATGGCTGGATCAGTGGGTCATGTGTTTAAGTGAGTCATTCTTAACCTGATCTGTACATTAAAATCACCTTGAGAACTTAAGACAAAAAAAACTGAAGATCAGGCCCCACCCTAAACCAGTTTATTCAGAGTCTGAGAAAGAGGCGCCCTGGGTGTCAGGTATTTCTATGAAAGCCGTGTAGGTTATGCTGATGTACTTGTAGAGTTGAGAATGTACAGCAGTAGTTCCCAAACTTTGCTAAACATTGAATCTTTTAAGAAATATGGGGGTGCCTGGCTGGTGCAGTTAGGAGAGCATATGACTCTTAACCAACTGAGCCACCTAGGCGCCCCGCATATGAGTCTTTATTTTGGGGTCCTGGGTTCCAGGCTCATGCTGGGTGTAGAGATTACTAAAAAAAGTTAAATAAACTATAAAACAAAATAAGTAGTGACAACGGGCTTCCATTCCTAAACATTTGGATTTATTTGGTGTGAGGTGTGACTTACACTTTAGGATTTTTTTTTTTTTTTGGAAAGAGAGTGAAAGTGGTGGGAGGGTAGGGAGAGAGAGAGAATCTTAAGCAGACTCCATGCCCAGTGCAGAGCCCAGCGTGGGGCTGGATCTCATGACCCTTGGGTCATGACTGAAGCTGAAATCAAGAGTCATGCACTTAACTGGCTGAGCCATCCAGGCACCCCTACTTTATGATTTTTTTTTAAATCTTCCTAGGTGCTTCTAATTTGTAGCAGAGTTGAGAACCACTACATCACAGTGTTAATAATTTTTCATTTTAATCACTAATGTGTTACATTCATGCAAATCTGTAACTATTTAGTGAATATCTATAATATTCTGGTATTTTTTGGTGCTGGGGAGATGTCCATGAACAAAAGAAACAAAAATTCCTGTCTTCGTGGCACCACAATCTAGTGGGAAGTAGTGGACAATAATCTAAATGAGTAAACCGAATAGTGTGTTAAAAGATGAAAAGTGCTACGGAGAAAATTAAATCAGGAAGGGGGATAGGGTGTGCTAGGGATGGGGAGGTTGCAATTTTGAATAGAGTTACTAGGAAGGGCCTCACCAAGATTAGGTGACTTATGAGCTACACTTGCGGGAGATAAGGAAATCATTCAGTGCTGATCATTGAGGCTGTCCACATGTCCAAAGGAAGAAGATTCTCTGTAGAGAGGGAGTAATTGCTAAGTTCTGGAGGTGGGATTCTGGTGTACAGGGAACTTTTTGGATGGAGTGAGGCCAGTCAGAAGAGGAATAGAAGAGATGAGGCTGGAAAGACTGAGGGAAGGGACAGATTTTGTCTGGCTTATAGCTCGTTGTAAGACTAGGTTGTTCCTATGAGATAGGAAGCCTCTGGAAGGTTTTAGCAGTTATAATCTGAGTTATTATTTTTTTGGTGTATGTTTTGGTTTTTTATTTTTAAAAGATTTTATTTATTTATTTGACAAAGATCACAAGGAGGCAGAGAGGCAGGCAGAGAAAGAGAGAAGGAAGCAGGCTCCCTGCTGAGCAGAGAGCCCGATGCGGGGCTTGATCCCAGGATCCTGAGATCATGCCCTGAGCCGAAGGCAGAGGCTTTAACCCACTGAGCCACCCAGGCGCCCCTGTTTTGGGTTTTTTTAGATTTTATTTTTAAGTATCTCTACATGTAACATGGGGCTCGAACTTATAACCCTGAGATCAAGAGTTGCATGCTCTACTGACTAAGCCAGCCAGGCGCCCCAATCTCAGTTATGTTTTCAACAGGTCATTCTGGCTGCTTTTATAGATTATAGGCACCTGGAGCAGAAGCAGGGATACTAATTCAGGGGCTGTTGCAATGAACCAGGCAAGAGAAATAATGTGACTTGGACTAGGTGGTAGGCAGCAGAAAATAAAGAATGAAAAAAAAAGGTAAGGAAGAGTAATTCTGTACTTTGAAATTAGAACACCAACATTAGCTGACAGCTTAGTTGTATGGTATAAGAGAAGGAGACACCGAGGTTTTAGGCCTGAGTGTTTGGAAAATGAGGTTTTTAGGAAGATGGGGCAGATTTGGGAAGATCCAGTTTTGGTGGGGAAAGATGTAGAGTTCATTTGTGGATATGGTCTGTTTAATAGGCTTCAGACATCTAAGTGGAGATACTAAGTTGGTTGTTAGACATATGAATTGGAATTCAGGGGAAAGAGGTCTGGCCTGGAAATATAAATTGGGGAGTGGTCAGTCCATAGATTGTATTTAAGGCCTTGAGACTAGTGACCATCAAGGTAATGAATGTAAGTAGAAAAAGAAGAGGTGAAAAAACTGAATCCTGACCTTGGACATTCCATCATTAAGAAATTCAAGAGATGAGAAGGAATCATTGAAAGGAGGCTGAGAATAAACAGGCAGCAAAGTAGGGGGAAGTATGGGGAGCCGTAGGGCATGGAATCCCAAGATCCAAATGAGAATCTTAACACCTAGAGAATATTTGATCAGGGTCCTGGGATCGAGCCCCACATCAGGCTCCCTGCTCATTGGGAAGCCTGCTTCTCCCTCTCCACTGCTTGTGCTCTCTCACATTCTCTCTCTCTCTCAAATAATAAATAAAATCTTAAAAAAAGAAATTTAGAAGGGAAGTATCAAGGGAGAGGTTTATGTGTGTGGAGGCCTCCGAGGTGCTGGTGTTAGTTCTAGCTCTTGACCTGGTTGTTGATATTATGAGTGTTTACTTTATAATTATTCCTTAAATTGTATGTATATGGCATTTGCAGCCTTTTGTATGTAAAATTTAGCAAAAAGAAGGAAAAGAAAATTGATGAATTTTAACATAAATTAGCTTTGTAAAAATTTTTGGTTACCGCTCTTTTTTTTGAAAGTTTTATTTTGCACATAGCAACGTTGTATAGAAATGTTAAAAGATACTCAATCTTTACAAATGCTTATATTCTAAAATCTTTTTTTGTATTTCTTCTCTAAGCTCTTAGGCAACTGGAATCTATTTTAAAGAAAATCATAAAAGAACGAAAAGGAGGGAACTTCAGTCAACATATTTTCATTGACTCCTTAGTACAAGGGAACCTTCATGACCAACAGGTGGTGTAATTGTTAAATGTTTATTAAGTAAATAATAATCACACATGTATAGTGCTTTGTACTGACTTTACTTTCATAGTACATCGTCCACAAATAGTACAAGTATTTAGTCTCTTCTTATTTAGCTCTTTGAAGCCGCTGTATATTATTTAATATTGGGTAAGCAAATGTTGAATCAAATTCCCCGATCATAAAAGAGGAGGACTTAACTGACTAGGTTGGCAGCTTGGCTTGTTCTCAGAGTGCCTCTGTTACCCCAGCACGCCGCTGTGTTTGCGGGGTTGTCAGGCAAAGGACAAGAGTGGAGCCTTTATTGCCACGCCTGTTCCCTGTAGGAATAATGCCCAGTCTACACATGTGAGTCTTCAGAGACAGAACGGTTTTCTGGGTGTGTATAGGTGCAGGATCGAATAAGGCTTCAAGAGTAGTGGCAACCTCTCCACTCTTCTGAGGCTTTGTTGCTGCACCAGCCTGAGCCAGAAAGACAGCCCTGAGACAGTTTGTTTGCAAAAACATAGCATGAGCCGGTGATAACTACCAGTAAATGTTTATTGCATCAAAAAGGCAATGGCGTCTTTAGGTTGATTTTTACATTAGTTTTTTTTAGGTGAAAACATTGTAAAGAAATAACATACATTTTTTTCCTTTCCTTGACCTTAATTCTATACTGTAGGTTATTTTGGTATGGTCTAATACAGGCCACCTTACATGTTACACTTTCTAAACTTAGTTTTTCTTTCCTAGATCCTTGAAGACAGTATGATATTTTCTCTGGCCAGTTGTGTCATAACTGCAAAATGTGAGTATAAATTGATTTCTTTTTGAGATAGATTATAAAATACACACGGGTAAAATAAAGGAAACATTGTTTACAAGACCTCTTTATAATTTCCCTTCTCTTTAATTTTTTATTTTTGTTTGAAAGGCTTGATTCACACAGCTACCTTTTTTTTTTTTTTCTTTTGAAACCTCCAGGTGCTCTATGCCACCTCTGAGCATTGCCATAAATTTCTTGACACAGTTTATGGAATGTGAATTCTAGTTAGTGCCTTTAAAATGAACTGCTGTTGACACCTTTCCAAGCAGAGCAGTGAACTTTTCAATTTCCTGCTGTGGTTTTCACTTTGACTCAAGTCCAGTTTGCTATTATTAAAGTATAGCAACAGAGGATATAGGCCACAGAAATCACAGTTTAAAAGAACTCCTCTCTTGGTGGAATTGAAGGTGATTTTTATTTAAAGTTCTAAAATGTGTGAAATTTGTGTACGCTTATAAAAATATGCTAAAATGCTAAAGGAAGTATCAAAACTTCAGTTTGAAATAGAAAAAATCGATACTCATTGAAGGATTTCATTTACAACTCTTTCTGTTGAAAAACAATAATTAAAGATGTAAACTGCCCGTAAGTTCTTCTTTATAAAATTTTTGACATCTAGAGATGTCCAAATATAATATATTAAATGGAATTTGTGCATGTGTGAAAAATAATGTACGGAACTTCTTTAAAAAGTCCTTAACTTGTTTTTTAAAAAATTTACTACATTAAACTACATCTTTGCTAAAGATCTTCAAAAAATCTGAAGCGCAGAATACCCGACTTTTGTAGCAACATGGACGGGACTGGCAGCTTATTATTTCTAAGCCGTGGGTTCCTCAACATTGGAATGGAGGCACCAGGAACTTCTCAGGGGTTGTAAAGACTGAAAAGACAATGCATGTGAAGCCCGCAGCCGCAGCTCAGGAAATGCCAGCAAGGATGAGAGTGGTTATTAGTATTTCTGATACCGCTATTATTATTTTCCATAGACTCTAAGTTTCCAAAAGGCAGGAAAGAACCGCATGCACACACAGAATTGTTTAAAGTGCTCCTAGCTAATGTCACTCGATCAAGATTTTGTTTTTGACAGTTTCTTTTCCCTAGATCAGCGCTGTCGGTCCTAATTTGTAAACCCCTATAGGGATGGAGCCATATGTATTAATCTTGCTCAATAAATCCACATCACTCTAGAAAAAAAAAAAAAATCTGAAGCGCAACAACAGAGCAAAAAAAGTGACCCATTTCCAGAGTTGGGTTAACATTTTAATCTTATCACAGTTTTTGGGGGGGATTTCAAATTATCACTGTTTCTTGCATGTGGGTTGGTTATTTTTAAGGTACCTCTGAATTTTTTGAGAGTCAAAATAGGCAGGAAACTTTAATCTTCTGCTACTTATTACTTATTAGCCTTGAGCAAGATATTTGGCTCTGCATTTTTTTTTCCTCTCAAATAACAGTTTAGCTCTAGATGACTTCCAAGGTATTCTCAAGTCTGTAATTGTGTCTTGGTTCAGTATCATGTTTAAAGAATGTTCATGACTTAAAATCTTATTTTTAAGCTATGCCCAGTCATACTTTAGAGTTCTACCAAAGAACCAGTGTTTGAGATTATTAAACCATACAGTTATGGTAATTTTAAGTGATAATATGGTGAAGCAGGGTATAAGAATGCTCACTGTTTACACATCCTTGTACTAAATCTATATTACTGTATGTTGTAAAATTACAAACATGTACATATTGTACACTGCACAAGTTTTCATTATCACTTGTGAAGCAGAAATTCTATAGTTCCTTCAGAGCTGGAGAAAGAACAAGAAAGAAAGCTTAAACCCAGCAGGAGAAGAGAAATCATAAAGATCAG
>PISX010027773.1:0-22527 GCA_004024625.1 Mellivora capensis | reverse complement strand
TCATATGGTTTCACTTATTTGTGGAGCATAACAAATAACACGGAGGACATGGGGAGATGGAGAGGAGAAGGGAGTTGAGGGAAACTGGGGGGGAGATGAACCATGAGAGACTATAGACTCTGAAAAACAACCTGAGGGTTTTGAAGGGGCGGGGGGTGGGAGGGTGGGGGAGCCAGGTTGTGGGTATTGTGGAGGGCACGCATTGCATGGAGCACTGGGTGTGGTGTAAAACTATGAACTCTGTTACGCTGAAAAGAAATAAAAAAAAATAAAAAAAAAAAAATTTAAAGAAGAGTTGATGCCTATATCCCTGAAACTTTTCCAAAAAAATCAAAGAGGATGGAAAGGTTCCAAATACAGTCTATGAGGCCAACATTATCATGATACCAAAACCAGACACCACAAAAAAAGAATACTACAGTCCAATATTCCTGACAAACATACATACAAAAATCTTCAACAAAATATTAACAATCCATATTCAGCAATACATTTATTCACCATGTTCAAATGAGCTTTACTCTGGGGATGCAAAATGGTTCAATATTCAGAATTCAATCAGAATTCAATATTCAAAATTTCTTTTGAATATATTCAAAAGTAATTCAGCTGAAAATTAGTTAAGGCATACCAGTAGCCCCATCACAGAGCAGGACTGCAAAAAGTTGAATCCCAGGGCATGTAGGTAAAGAAAAGTGATCTGGAAATATCTAGATCATTGAAGTTATGTGTCCTGGAGAAGGTCAGCACACATAAATTTTAGGGAGCCAGAAGTTTTCCCAAGGACAGATACAAAAGAAATAGAAAAATATGGAAATAGTGCACAAAAATGGTCAAAGGGGATTCACGTCCAACTGCACCACCTCCCCTATCATGCTCAGGGCTTACCTCAACTAAAGGTAGGTGCTACACTTCTTTCCCCCAAAAGGATCTAATTACCTTTATTCCTCATCCTCTTTAATGCTAAATAGCCCCACATTCTGTGCTATCCTATCTCCTGGGGACTGGATAGAAGTTTTATTTTTACTATTATGTATTAATTATTGTATGTATCAATTATTGTATGTATCAATTATTCATCCATTCATTATTACAACTCTAAAGTCACTTATTTCTTGGGGAAAAAAGAGCCACACAAACTCCCTTTAGCCACTCAAACCAAAACAAGGGTTGTGGAATTAAAGGAGTACGATGATCTTTTTGGCACCTAGCTTGGAGCTATTCCCTAATCTGTTATCAAATTGCTCCAAATTATGGTTTGAATGATAAAATACTAAGAGCCGGGTGATGGGAATTAAGGAGGGCACAGATTGTATGGAGCACTGGGTGCTTTACGCAAACAATGCGTAACTACATCAAAAACTAATGATGTACTGTACAGTGGCTAACATAACACAATAAAAAATAATACCAAGATGGCATCTCATTACCTGATTTCAAGATTTACTACAAAGCTGTGATCACCAAGGCAGCATGGTACTGGCATAAAAACAGACACATAGACCAGTGGAAGAGAGTAGAGAGCCCAGATATGGACGCTCAACTCTATGGTCAAATAATCTTCGAAAAAGCAGGAAAAAAAGACAGTCTCTTCAATAAATGGTGCTGGGAAAATTGGACAGCTATATGTAGAAGATTGAAACTCGACCATTCTCTTACACCGTACACAAAGATAAACTCGAAATGGATAAAGGACCTCAATGTGAGACAGGAATCCATCAGAATCCTAGAGGAGAACATAGGCAGTAACCTCTTTGATATCAGCCACAGCAACTTCTTTCAAGATATGTCTCCAGAGGCAAAGGAAACAAAAGCAAAAATGAACTTTTGGGACTTCATCAAGATCAAAAGCTTCTGCACAGCAAAGGAGACAGTCAACAAAACAAAGAGGCAACCCACAGAATGGTAGAAGATATTTGCAAATGACAGTACAGACAAAAGGTTGATATCCAGGATCTATAAAGAACTTCTCAAACTCAACACATGCAAAACAGATAATCATATCAAAAAACGGGCAGAAGATATGAACAGACACTTCTCCAATGAAGACATACAAATGGCTATCAGACACATAAAAAAATGTTCATCATCACTAGCCATCAGGGAGATTCAAATTAAAACCACATGGAGATACCACCTCCCACCAGTTAGAATGGCCAAAATTAGCAAGACAGGAAACAACGTGTGTTGGAGAGGATATGGAGAAAGGGGAACCTTCTTACACTGTTGGTGGGAATGCAAGTTGGTGCAGCCACTCTGGAGAACAGTGTGGAGATTCCTCAAAAAGTTAAAAATAGAGTTTCCCTATGACCCTGCAATTGCGCTACTGGGTATTTACCCCAAAGATAGAGATGTGGTGAAAAGAAGGGCCATCTGTACCCCAATATTTATAGCAGCAATGACCACGGTCGCCAAACTGTGGAAAGAACCAAGATGCCCTTCAACAGACGAATGGATAAGGAAGATGTGGTCCATATACACTATGGAGTATTATGCCTCCATCAGAAAGGATGAATACCCAACTTTTGTAGCAACAGGGATGGGACTGGAAGAGATTATGCTGAGTGAAATAAGTCAAGCAGAGAGAGTCAATTATCATATGGTTTCACTTATGTGCAGAGCATAACAAATAACACGGAGGACATGGGGAGATGGAGAGGAGAAGGGAGTTGAGGGAAATGGGGGGGAGATGAACCATGAGAGACTATGGATTCTGAAAAACAACCTAAGGTTTTGAAGGGGCGGGGGGTGGGAGGTTGGGGGAGCCAGGTGGTGGGTATTATGGAGGGCACGCATTGCATGGAGCACTGGGTGTGGTGTAAAACTATGAATTCTGTTACGCTGAAAAGAAATGAAATAAAAAAAATAATAATACCAAGAGCTCAATGTTGAATGGTTATGTTTGCCCCTGGGTGCATAAAACTCACAAACTTCTGAGGAAAATTGAGATATGTGATTTAAATAAGATTCACTTACCTTTCATTTTTAATATCTTGAGGCTATGCATGAATTCCCAGTGACAGTATCAAATGTTGGTAACTGGAATCCACACCCAAAATAAAAACTGCATCAAGGTATTGATTAAGTGGCTAACAGTTATTCTTGGATCACACGTTTTTTTAATTTAATTTTATTTTTTTCAGTGTTCCAAGATTCATTGTTTATGCACCACACCCAGTGTTCCATACAATTCGTGCCCTCCTTAATACCCACCACTAGGCTCACATTTCTTTTAAACTGTAGAGGAAAAATTTGCTTCTTTGGTGGTTCTGATCCCTCACTTGATATGCTTTTGGCCAAGACTCTGACAAAATGACTACATCAACATCTTTCTGATTTTTCTACAGAGAATCCTGAAAGCCCTCCAGAAATGTAGCAACTTCTGTGATATATGGAGGTAAGATCCTAGGTTCATGATGAATGATGCCCAAACCAGAACCTTAGCTACTATATATAAGATTAGCATTAAAAGAGTCATGAGTTGGGGTACCTGGGTGCCTCACTCATTAAGTGTCTGCCTTCGGCTCAGGTCATGTTCCCAGGGTCCTGGGATTGAGCCCCATATCAGGTGCCCTGCTCAACAGGGGAATCTGCTTCTCCCTCTCCCACTCCCCCTGCTTGTTTTCTCTCTCTGTGTGTGTCTCTCTCTGTCAAATGAATAAATAAAATCATAAAAAAATAAGAGTTATGAGCCACACATTTCTTTCTGCAATTATCAGAACTCACAAAGCAAATAACGTTAAAAGAAAATGGAGTAGGAGAAGGGAGTTGAGGGAAATTGGAGGGGGAGATGAACCATGAGAGACTATGGACTCTGAAAAACAACCTGAGGGTTTTGAAGGGGCGAGGGGTGGGAGGTTGGGGGAGCCAGGTGGTGGGTATTATGGAGGGCACGCATTGCATGGAGCACTGGGTGTGGTGCAAAAACTATTAATTCTGTTACGCTGAAAAGAAATTTAAAAAAAGAAATAAAATGGAGTAGGTGAAGAATGAAGTAGAAGAGCAGAGGCAGCAGTGGTGCAGAAAAAAATTCTGCCCAGAGGCAGTGGCCCCACATTTTCAATACCTACCAACTTTTCAGTCATGTAAACTTTCAGACAAAAATACAATAAACAAAAATACTCAAGTGTAATATCTCAAATACCTTGTCTAGCTATTAACATAGAAAATCATCCTGTTACATTAGGTTTCTTTCTGGTTCATGGTATGAGTAAAAAATCCTGTATTGCCTTAATGTTTGTCAATTATGTGCCAAGAAAAACAATGTATAGAGGCTTTCACATTTTGGATATCTGATTATATTTGCTCCTGATATTAATAAAGGTTTATATACTAAAGATTGAAAAGACAACTCCAATGCTTACATATTTTCTTTGTTAAAAAGAAATCTGTTACACAGACAATTTTCTGTTGTGGGTTTACATTTAAATGTGTTTCCAAACAAAAATATCATATTCTGCCTCTTTTTTTCATTATGTTATGTTAATCATCATACAGTACATCACTAGTTTTTGATGTAGTGTTCCATGATTCATTGCGTATAACACCCAGTGCTCCATTCAATATGTACCCTCTTTAATACCTATCACTGGGCTCACCCATCCCCTCTAAAACCCTCAGTTTGATTCCCAGAGTCCACAGTCTCTCATAGTTCATCTCCCCTCTGATTTCTTCCCCTACATTTTTCCCTTTCCTTTCCTAATGTCCTCCATGCTATTCCTTATGTTCCACAAATAAGTGAAACCATATGATAATTTACTTTCTCTGCTTGATTTATTTCGCTTAGCATAATCTCTTCCAGTGCAAGATCTTCAAAAGTATAATTGATCGGCATTTTGTAAAATGAACATAAAGGTTATATTAACCAGAATGACAGAGTCCAACTAAAAATATTACCCGCAATATTTATTAAATTAAATGTCTGGCTATCTCTTTAACCTATCAAGTATATTTGGCATGGCCACATCAAGTGCTTATTTATTAAACCCCACATTCATGTGGGCTTGTGTTCAGAAAGAAGAGGGGTGGGAATTAAACAAGGTTCTTTCCTTCAAGAAGTTTACAATACAGGAGATACATAAAAATGTTTGTCACACAATGCTATAATAAAAGTATGTAAGTGGTACAGTGCTATCACAAAAAGAGTGCAATTCACTCTGCTGGAGTGACAGAGACTTCGTCAAAAGGAAATACTTTGGCTGGATCTTGAAGCATGAGCATTTTACCAGGTAAAGAGAAGGGATTACTCCAGGGAATAGTATGTAAAATCTGATAAACAAGAGCCAACATAAGTTCTTAGGAATACTGTGAGTACTGTTTTAAAGCTCTGTCATACAACGGAAAGGGTTGATGAGGGTTGAGAAAAGCAATAACCATGTAGCTAGAGGAGTATTTAAGGATTAGAGCATGATGAGGCCTTTTTAGACTTCATGCTGTAGTAAGTGAAATAAGTAATAGTGAGTCTTTGAATGATTTTAATAAGACTGTAATTAAATCTTATTTATAAACCTATACCCACTCTAATGGAAATGTGGTTAATGGAATAAAAGAAGATTCTAGTCAGGATGATGCATGATGTGAGACAAACCCGAGTTTGTATAAGGGATGATGAGAGCCTAAACTGAAGCAGTGGCATTGAGGATGGAGAAAAAGTAATTGAGCACTGAAGAAATTCAGAGAAGAGAATGTCCAGCATCATCCATCCCAGGGAGAAAATGAAGTGATAAAATTAACACCACTAACTTCCCAGTGACTACTTCACAGCAATTAAGTATTGAGATTGATGGGTGTGATGTGATGGAATTAACTCCACAAATAAGTGTCAGAATAGCTGGCTTTTAGTCCCAGCCTTGCTATTAACCATTTACGTTGCCTTGAAGGAGTCATTTCTCTCTCTCTCTCTGGATCCTAATTGCTCATTTGGAAAATGTAAGGAATTGCTTGATGACCTGCGACGTCTCTTCTATCTATGTCATTCTCTGGATCTATGAATGATTTTGAGACAAGAAGGGAGGCATACTTTTTTTTTAATTTAGATAACTCGCTAGTTCCTTAGGTAACTCCCTAACCTAAGGAGAAGAAATCAAGTCCTCAGAGTAGCAGGTGAAATGGAAGATATTTGTGTCACATAAGAAGAAACATAGATGGCTAACCATCAGGGAAATTCAAACCAAAACCACATTGAGATACTACCTTACACCAGTTAGAATGACAAAAATTCACAAAACAAGAAACAACAAATGTTGGAGAGGTTGTGGAAAAAGGGGAGCCTTCTTACACTGTTGGTAAGAATGCAAGGTGGTACAGCCACTTTGAAAAACAGTGTGGAGGTTCCTCAAATTTAAAAAATAGAGCTACCCTATGACACAGCAATTGTAGTACTGGATATTTACACCCCAAAGATACAGATGTAGTGAAAAGAAGGGCCATACGCACCCCAGTGTTCATAGCAACAATGACCACAATAGCCAAACTGTAGAAGGAACTGAGATGCCCATAAACAGAGGAATGGATAGAGAAGATGTGGTCCACACATACAATGGAATATTACTCAGCCATCAGAAAAGATGAATACCCAACTTTTGTATCAACATGGATGGAGGAGATTATGCTAAGTGAAATAAGTCAAACAGAGTAAGACAATTATCATGTGGTTTCACTTATTTGTGGAATGTAAGAATAGCATGGAGAACATTAGGAGAAGGAAGGGAAATATGAAGGGGGGGAACCAGAGAGGGAGATGAAACATGGGAAACTATGGACTCTGGGAATCAATTTGAAGTTTTTGGGGGGCAGGGAATGGGTTAGCCCAGTGATGGGTATTAAGGAGGGCACAGATTGCAAGGAGCACTGGGTGTTATACACAGACAGTGAATCACGGAACACCACATCAAGAACTAATGCTGTACTGGGGGCGCCTGTGTGGTTCAGTGGGTTAAGTCTCTGCCTTTGGCTCAGGTCATGATCTCAGGGTCCTGGGATCTAGCCCCACATCGGGCTCTCTGTCAGCAGGGAGGCTGCTTCCCCCTCTCCCTCTGCCTGCCTCTCTGCGTACTTGTGATCTCTCTCTCTCTGTCAAATAAATAAATAAAATCTTAAAAAAAAAAAAACAACTAATGCTGTACTGTATGGTGACTAACATAATAAAAAAAGAAAGAAAGAAACCACTGATCTGCTTTCTATCCCTATATAGATTAGTTTATATTTCCTATAATTTTATATAAATATAATCACACATTACGTACTCTTATTTATCTGGCTTCTTTTCACTCAGCAAAATTATTTTTAGATTCACTAATGTAGTATGTATTAGTAGTTCATTTCTTTTTATTACTGATGAGTATTCCATTGCACGAATATCCTGCACTGTGTTTATTCTTTCACCTGTTGATTAATATTTATTTCCAGTTTGGGACCATTACAAATAAAGTTGGCATGAATATTTATATACAAGTCATTGCTTGGACATTTGCTTTCATCTCTCTTAGGTCAATACCTAGGAATAGAATAAGTGGGTCGTATATAAAATATATATTTAATTTTCTTCTTTCCTAAAATATGCCTTCTAAACACTGCTTTAGCTGCATCTCATAAAATATGATATGTTATATTCATTTCATTAAAAAATTTTAAAATTTCAAAAAAGAAGAAGAAGAAGAAGAAGAAAAAGAAAAAGAAAAAGAAAAAGAGGAAGAGGAAGAAGAAGAAGAATTATAGAGGAGCACCGGGGTGTTTCAGTCAGTTAAACATCTGCCTTTGATTCAGGTCATGATCTCGGGGTCCTTGAACTTAGCCCAGTGTCAGGCTCCCTGCTCAACAAGGAACCTGCTTCTCCCTCTTCCTTTGTCCCTCCCCCTCACTTGTATGCCCTCTTTATCTCAAATACATAAATAAAATCTTAAGGAAACAGAAGAATCATACACAGACATGAGTGTAGTAACATCTCACTATTAAGGCACTGATTACTCATTTTCCAGAGAATTATTCATGACATCCACTTCTCCTTTTCTTGACTGCCTGGCTTTTTGACATGTTTTTGTTCATTACATCTCCAGTGTAGAGTGAGAAAGGAAAAAGGAAAGCAAAAGTACTGCACTTCGCTGCTTATTAGAAATTTTATCTTTTTGTTGTTGTTGTTGCAAGTGGATTTAAAAGGAAAGACGTGATATAAACTGAAAAAAAAAGACTTTGTGATTATCAGTAGATTTCAATTATACAGGTTAGCCCTATTGCAGAAGATAACTGATAATTTAATATCATAAATTACTTGCAAGGAATGAAAACAATGTGAAAACGAACTCTAAAATCATAGCAGATAGAAAACAAAATAAAAGCTCACTTAAAGATCTATTTTACTAGGCTGCCTGTGGCTCAGTCAGTTAAGCCTCCAACTCTTGGTTTCTGCTCGGGCTGTGGTCTCATGAGTCATGGGATTGAGCCACATGTGGTCTCCCTGCTCAGCAGGGATTCTGCTTTAGATTATTTCCCCCTGCACTAGCATGCTTTCTCTCTCTTTAAATATTTTATTTATTTATTTGAGAGAGAGGAGAGAGAGCTAGCATGAGTGGGAGCAGGGGAGGAGCAAAGGGATCAGGAGAAGCAGACTCCCCGTGGAGCAGGGAGCATGATCTGGGGCTCAATCTCAGGACCCCAGGATCATGATCTGAGCCAAAGACAGATGCGTTACTGACTGAGCCACCCAGACACTTCCCCTTTTAAATAAATCTTTAAGAAACATAATAAAGGGGAAACTGGGTGGCTCAGTTGGTTAAGCCTCTGCCTTTGGCCCAGATGATGATCTCAGGGCTCCTTCTTCATTTCCCACTCCTCCTGATTGTGTTCTCTCCCTCTTTCTCTGTCAAATAAATAAATAAAATCTTTTAAAAGTCTTAAAAATATAATAAAGATCAATTTTACTCCTTGGTGTGAAACCAATGTTATAGCATTGTTACCTCCAAGACATTCTTCAGCTTAAAGTTATTTGGACAAGAATGTCTTAACTATTTCTCTTGGAATGCACTACATTGGTCTAGTGGTGCTCAGATGTAAATGCTTAGCTCTTGTGCAGAGGGAGTAGGTGAGAGCAATGGGAGTTTCTGTACTCACCAGTAAACTAATCAGTTTCCCCTAGAAAAGCCTAAATGAACAAATAAAAAGCCCAAATGAAGAGAAAAAGAATGTCTATACATCATTTGCCCATATAAGATATCTAAGAAATATAAATTAAAGGAAGTCTAACTGGCTGGACACTCTGGAGTAAACAAGAAAAGAAATGATGTAGGAAATCTGAATTTGGAAACTAAACCATCATATGTGGTGTCTGGATATCTGGCCAAGAGGGCAGTTTTATGGAGTGTGAGGCTTTGCCACATACAAAGACATTATCTTTGGGGCTTTTTGTTAATTGGTACCAAATGCCAAAGTATGTTAGTATCTTTCTTTGCCCCTTATCTTTATCAATCACATGGAAATTGGTACTAATAGCCAAGGTCAGATTAAGTAGAAGGAGAGCACTCAAATGCTTAAAAAAATGATGGTGAAGCATAAGAGTGATTTGACACTCTAAAGAGTATAAAATCAATATAACAATTCCCCAGCCTTTGAACTACAAGTTGTGTGAATAATAAAATAATATCTGATATTTTATGGTTTATAAAGTGGCCTTGTACCTTGAGTACAGTCAACTCCATTTTACAGATGAGAATACTGAGGTTTGGGGACATTCATTAACCAGGTCACACAGCTGATTAATAGCAAAATTTGTATTTAACTTAATTCTTATGGTTCCAGGTCTAGTTTCTATACCTCACTTATCATGCTGATTATAAAATTTTGTTCAGGAGGAGGGGGAAAAATGGTGGAGGAGTAGGAGACCCTACTTCAACCAGTCCCCTGAATTGAGCTAGATATCTACCAGAGCACTCTGAACACCCATGAAATCAGCCTGAGATGTGAGATTATACACTTCTGGATCTCTGTGGGGGCAGAGGATCATCAGTGGAGAGGTACAAAGGAGTTGGGAGTGTTTGCATAAAGTGTGAGGATAAACAGAAGAGAGAGGGAGCCACCAGAAGTGAACCACTGGAAAGTAATACCTCAATGTGAAAGTGTCCTGCAATTGGGAACCATCAGTAGTTTGGAGACCAGTGGCTGTGAGACAGGAAGGGACTGCTAACATCACTCAGACAGAACAAAGGGGCTTAAGGGATGATTGCTGGAACTGGGAGACCGTAGGGAAAGACCTGTGGACCAGTGACAACCATTGCTTGCACATGGCTGAGAGGACCTGGAGTGGACTCAAGTCAGCAGTCCCTGGGTCTAGCAGCTGCCCCAGCCACAGCAGCCACTTCTGCTGCCTCCACCACCTCCAGGGCTAAGGGTACCTGGCATAGGCTCGAGTCAATGGTCCCTGGGGTTGGTGGCTGCTGCCACTACCATAACCGCTACCACCTTTGATGCGGCTGAGAGAAACCAGTGTGGACTCGAGTCAGAGGTCCTGGGAATGGCTGCCACCATGACTGGGCTTGCCCGAACCAGTATCACTTGCAGTTTTGGTGGCACGGGGGTACAAAGACAAGCAGAGGGCCTCAGGCAACCACTGAGAGCGTGGCTTGGTTCACACCATCTGTGGGAGCCTGGGGTATTCAACGGAGTTTGCAGAAGGGGAGTCTGTGTGTTCTGGATCAGAGAGGAACAGACTGTGACTTCTATCTGAGGCAGAGGTCTGGGTACAAACAGTTAACTTTGCTCTGACTCTCTGAAAAGATGCAAAAAGCCACCAGAGAACAAAATCCTCCAGAGAACAAAAGTCAAAAAACTGGTTTCCACAGAGCCCAGCCCCTTGGTAGTGGACAGGGCAACTCCACGCAAGCCGGACTGACAGAAAAACAATGTGACCGGCCCCTCTCCCAGAAGACAAGCTGAAAGAACAAGAAGACAACCACATAAGGTGCCATAAAAATGTAAAACTCCAACACCAGGGGAAAACAGTATATTAAGTTCTCAGATGGACCTTGTCTGGATTGTGGTTGATATTTTCAGCTATACATCCCCTCAACCACCTATCACCAGAATGACTAGGAGAAGGAACCCCCAACAGAGGAAAAACTCAGAGACTGTGACCTCTGCCACAGAACTAATGGATATGGACATAAGCAAGATGTTGCAAATTCAGGGTAACAGTTATGCAGACAATAGCTAGGTTGGAGAAAACCATTGGTGACAGCATAGATTCTCTAAGGGCAAAAGTTAAAGCTGATCTGGCAGAACCTAAAAATGGTATCAATGAGATCAAATCTTATCTAGATACTCTAACAGCTAGGGTAAATGAGGCAGGAGATCAAAGTAGTGATCTAGAAGACAAACTGATAGAAAGGAAGGATCAGGAGGAGGCCTGAAACAAAGAGCTTACAATCCATGAAAACAGAATTAGAGAAATAAATGACACCATGAAACATTCCAAAGTCAGAAATATTGGGATCCCTGAGGGGGTGGAGAGAGAGTCTAGAAGATATAGCTGAGCAAATCCTAGCTGATAATTTCTCTTATCTGGGGAATGAAACAAGTGTTCATGTCCAGAGGCAAAGAGGACACCTCCCCAAGATCAATGAAGGAAGAGTGACGTCCGGCATGTGATAGTGAAACTCGTGAATCTTAAAACCGGAGAAAATATCTTAAGGGCAGCTAGGAGAAAGAGATTCTTTATGTACAGATAGAGGAACATCAGAATAATGTCATACCTGTCCACAGAAACCTGGCAAACCTGAAAGGGCTGGCAAGACATATTCAGGGCACTAAATGAGAAGAATATGCAGCCAAGAATACTTCATCTATCAAGGCTGTTAGAATGGATGGAGAGATAACAAGCTTCCAAGACCAGCAAAGACTGAAAGAATATGTGACCACCAAGCTGGCCCTGAAAGAAATATTAAGGTGGGTTATATAAAAGAAGAAAGACCCCAAAAGTGATATAGAATAGAAATATACAGAGACAATCTATATAAACAAGGACCTCAGAGGCAACATGATGACAATAAAAACATATCTTTCAATAATCACTCTCAACATGAACAGCCTAATTTCTCCCATAAAATGGCACAGGGCTGCAGATTAGATAAAAAGACAGGACCCATCCTTATGCTATCTACAAGAGACATAATTTGAACCTAAAGATACATTCAGACTGGAAGTGAAGGTATGGAGAACCATCTTTCATGCCAACAGACCTCAAAAGAAACCTGGGATAGCAACTGTTATATCAGATAAATTAGATTTTAAGCTAGACTGTAGTTAGAGATACAGAAGGACACTACATCATTCTTTTTTTTAAGATTTTATTTATTTATTTGACACAGAGAGAGAGAGAGATACAAACAGGCAGAGAAGCAGGCAGAGAGAGATGAAGAAGCAGTCTCCCCACTGAGAAGAGAGCCAGATGCAGGGCCTGATCCCAAGACCCCGATATCATGACCTGAGCCAAAGGCAGAGGCCCAACCCACTGAGCCAAAGGCTTTATCCAACAAGAATATATAACAATTGTAAGTATCTATGCCCCCAACATGGGAGCAGCCAACTACATAAACCAACTCTTAATCAAAATAAAGACATATTAATAGGAATACGTTAATTGCAGGGGATCATAACACACCACTCTCAGTAATACATAGATCATCTAAACAGAAAATCAACAAAGAAACAAGAGCTTTGAGTGACACATTGAACCAACTGACTGGATAGATATATATAAAATGTTCTACCCTAAAACAACAGAATACTCATTCTCCTTGAGCACGCATGGAACTTTCTCCAGAAGAGACCACATGCTGGGTCACAAATCAGGTCTCAACTGATACCAAAAGATTGTGTTTACTCCATGCATATTCTCAGACCACAATGCTTTGAAATAGGAACTGAATCACAGGAAAATTTTTGGAAGAAATTCAAATGCTTGGAAGCTAAAGACCATCCTGCTTAAGAATGTTTGGGTCAACCAAGAAATCAAAGAAAAACTTAAAACAATTCATGGAAACCAATGATAACAAAGACACATTGGTCCAAAACCTGTGGGATTAAAAAAAAAAAAAAAAAAAAAAAAAACGTGGGATACAACAAAGGCTGTCCTAAGGGGTAAGTACATGGGCATCCAAGCCTCACTCAAAGAAACATAAAAATCCCAAATATACACCTTAAAGAACTGGACAATCAACAACAAATTAAGCCTACCCCCAAACACAAGAAGGGAAATAATTAAGACTAGAGCAGAGATCAATGAATTAGAAACCAGAGATACAGTAGAACACATCAAAGAAACTAGAAGCTGGCTCTTTGAAAGAATTAATAAGATTGATAAACGACTGGACAGACCAATCCAAAAGAAAAGAGAAAGGACCCAAATTAATAAAATTATGAATGAAACAGGAGAGATCACGACTAACACCAAGGAAATAGAAACAATCATCAGAAATTAATATCAACAGTTATATGCCAATAAGTTAAACAACCTAGAAGAAATGGATGTATTCCTGGAAACCTATAAACTTCCAACACTGAAACAAGAAGAAATTGACAACCTGAATACACCAATAACTAGTAACGAGAATGAAGCAGTGATTAAAAACCTCCCAAAAAACAAGGGTCCAGGACCCAACAGATTCCCTGGGGAATCCTATTCAAAGAAGAAATAACACCTATTCTCCTGAAGCTGTTCCAAAAAATTGAAACAGAAGGAAAACTTCCAGACTCTTTTTATGAAGCCAGCATTACCCTGATCCCCAAACCAGGCAAAGACCCCATCAAAAAGCGGAATTTCAGACCAATATCCTGGAAATATGGATGCCAAGATTCTCAACAAGATCCTACTGAGTAGGATACAACAGTACATTAAAAAGATTATCCACCATGGTCAGGTCGGATTTATGCCTGTAATGCGAGGGTTGTTCAAATCCACAAATCAATCAATGTGACAAAACAAATTAATAAGAGAAGAGAGAAGAACCACATGGTTCTTTCAATTTATGCATAAAAAGCATTCGACAAAGTACAGCATCCGTTCCTGACTAAAGCTCTTCAGAATATAGGGAGAGAGGGAACATTCCTCAACTTCATAAAATCCATCTATGAAAAACCCACAGCAAATATCATCCTCAATGAGGAAAAGCTGAGCGCCTTCCCACTGAAATTAGGAACACAACAAGGATGTCCACTCTCAACACTGTTGTTCAAAATAGTAGTAGAAGTCCTAGTAACAGCAATAAGACAACAAAAAGAAATAAAAGATATTCAAATTGACAAAGAAGAAGTCAAACACTCTCTCTTCACAAATGACAGGATACTTTATGTGTAAAACCCAAAAAACTTCAGCCCCAAATTACTAGAACTCATACAGCAATTCAGTAATGTGGCAGGATACAAAATCAATGCACAGAAATCAGTTGCTTTCTTATACACTAGCAATGAAACTATAGAAAGAGAAATTAGAGAATTGATTCAATTTACAATAGCACCAAAAATGATAAGATACCTTGGAATAAACCTGACCAAAGAGGTATAGAATCTATACTCGAGGAACTACAGAACATTCATGAAAGAAACTGAAGACACAAAAAGACCTAAAAACATTCCATGCTCATGGATTGGAAGAATAAACCGTGTAAAAATGCCTTGCTGCCAGAACAATCTATACTTTCAATTCCATCCCAATCAAAGTACCATAAACATTTTTCAAAGTGCTGGAACAAATAATCCTAAAATTTGCATGGAACCAGAAAAGGCCCTGAATCACCAAGGGAATGTTGAAAAAGAAAAACAAAGCTAGGGGCATCATGGTGACTGACTTCAAGCTATATTACAAAGATGTGATCACCAAGACAACATGGTACTAGAACAAAAACAGACACATAGGCCAATGGAACTGAGTAAAGAGCCCATATATGGACCCTCAATTCTAACCCTCAAAATATACAGTGGAAAAAAGACAGTCTCTCAATAAATGGTGTTGGGAAAATTGGAAAGCTATATACAGAAGAATGAAATTCGACCATTCTCTTACACCATACACAAAGATAAACTCAAAATGGATGAAATACCTCAATATGAGACAGGAATCCATTAAAATCCTAGAGGAGAACATAGACAGTAACCTCTTCAACATCAGCCACAGAAACTTCTTTCAAGACATGTCTCCAGGGTGCCTGGGTGGCTCAGTGGGTTAAAGCTTCTGCCTTCAGCTCAGGTCATGATTCCAGGGTCCTGGGATTGAGCCCCGAATTGGGCTCTCTGCTCAGCAGGGAGTCTGCTTCCCTTGCTCTCTCTCTGTCTGCCTCTCTGCCTACTTGTGATCTCTATCAAATAAATAAATAAAAAATCTTTAAAAAAAAAAAAAGACATGTCTCCAAAGGCAAGGGAATCAAAAGCAGAAATGAACTTTGGGGACTTCATCTAGTTAAAAGTTTCTGCACAGCAAAGGAAACAGTCAACAAAATGAAGAGGCAACCTACGGGATGGGAGAAGATATTCACAAATGACACTGCAAAGGGCTGATACCAAGATCTATAAAGAACTTCTCAAACTCAACACCCAAAAAACAGATAATCACGTCAAAAAATGGGCAGAAGACATGAACAGACACTTCTCCAATGAAGACATACAAATGGCTATCAGACACATGAAAAAATGTTTATCATTAGTCATCAGGGAAATTCAAATCAAAACCACATTGAGATACCACCTTACACAAGTTAGAAACACAAAATTTAACAAGGCAAGAAACAACAAATGTTGGAGAGGATGTGTAGAAAGGGGAACCCTCTTACACTGTTGGTGGGAATGCAAGTTAGTGCAGCCACTTTGGAAAACAATGTGGAGGTTCCTGAAAAACTTAAAAATAGAACTATTGTATGGCCTGGCAGTTGCACTACTGGGAATTTACCCCATAGATAGAGATGTAGTGAAAAGAAGGGCCATATGCACCCCAATGTTCATAGCAGCAATGTCCACAATAGCCAAACTGGTAAGAGCTGAGATGCCCTTCAACAGAAGAATGGAAAAAGAAATGTGGTGCATATATACAATGGAATATTACTCAGCCATCAAAAAGGATGAATACCCAACTTTTGTATCAGCATGGATGGAACTAGAGGAGACTATGCTAAGTGAAATAATTCAAGCAGAGATAGACAATTATAATATGGTTTTACTTACTTGCAGAACATAAGGAATAGCGAGCAGGACATTAGAAGGAAAGGAAAAATGAAGGGGGGAAAATTGGAGGGGGAGATGAACCATGAGAGACTGTGGACTCTGAAAAACAAACTGAGGGTTTTAGAGAGGTGGGGGGGTGGATGAATGGGTTGGCCTGGTGATGGGTATTAAGGAGGGCATGTATTGCATGGAGCACTGGGTGTTATATGTAAACAATGAATCTTGGAACACTACATCAAAAACTAATGATGTACTGTATGGTGACTAACATAACATAGTAAAAAAAAATTTTTGTTCAGGAAAAATTAGTCTTCATCCAAATGGATCAGCAAGCTGGATAACTGGACCAGTGAGGGTTCTGGATTCAAGGATGCTTGACTGAAATGCTCAGGAAATAGAGTCTTCTGGTTATTGAAATCCTTTTTGTTTCAACATTTTTTGTTGAACATCATAATGCATATTCAACAATTTTTATAGCATAGTAAATAAAGAATATGGAAAAATATTTGATTTTTTAATAACAAGTGGAACAAATATTTGTTGATTGATAACCTGCAGAGTTTCAAAGCCAGCATTCTGGTTATAATTAGTTGTTCAGGAGTGTAAGTAAAAGTACAGGGTTCTAAACCAAATTTATACTGACTTCAAGACACACCAAGAAATTTATTAAAATAAATCACTGATGAGAGCTTATTGTCTAGTTTGTTTCTTTTTCTCTAAAGTAAAGTTCAAGAAAACAAACAAAGCTGTTAGAGATGTTGAGTTGAATCGTTACTGCAACTTATAAATATCATTCAGTGTAAGTTGGTCTCCCTTTCAACACATCTAGACAGAAAGCCAAGTCACCAGACTAAACAAAATTGTAAATGATTTGAAAATCATGAGTTAAATGAAAATCACTCTCATTTGTTGGAACCTTCTATGAGAATCCTGGAGGAAGTAGATAAAGTTTTCATTTATTCTGGAGAAGAAAATTATAGAAATGTCTAACTTTTTGAAACATCTACATAGGCATCAGCTCTACTATGGAGAGGACTGGGGTAGAAGGGGTACTCTTGTGAGGACAACACTGTAGCCACCCTGGTATGCTGAGGCAAAAATCAGTCAGTTGTCTGATGAAGTAAAATCGAGGTTCTTGGGAAATTCAAAATAGACCTATGTTAAACATATTACAAAGTACCCACAATGACAAATTCAATAAGCAAAATAGGGATCTGTTTGGAGAAGGAAGTTTGATTTTCTTTTTTCTCTAGTGAGAGAGATTTGGAATACTGGAAATTTAACAATTTTTTATTAACATTTTTCTAAGTAAGATCTTTTTAGCACTCTCTTCTCCCAAACGGAATGAAGAACAAATCTTCAAAGCCCTCCCAGCTGGGATTTTGCTTGGAACCAAAGACATCGTCAAACATTTATTTTCTCATTAACAAAGAGAGGTAGGACTGCTTCCACCTCGTTTTTGCCTGTAGCTCCTAATAATCCTAAATAATATTTCAAAAACAATCTCCCTCATTATTTATTATTCTCCAGTGAAATTCTTTTCTCTAACAAAATCAAATGTGTCTTGCATTAATTCATATTATAGCTGAATTTTGACATATTTTGATCTATTTTATATGTGATAGTGATCTGCATGGAATGTAATAAAGCTTAGAATTAATCTGCATTTCAAAACTCAATAAAAAAGCTAAAAAATTATTTTCCTAATTAGCATAGGCATTAACATTCATTTTTATCTAGTGTGCTAAATCAACTGAACAATAATTACTCTGAAGGCTAAACCAATGATACCCATTTAGTTCCCCAATTTCTTCATGTAATATGAATTAATAAATTTTTGGACAGTCTCATGTTATAGTTAAATTCAATGATTCATTTTTAGGTTCTTTCTATTATCTCTTTTTAAAAATTGTATTTCAAAAGGTGTGTTAAACACAAGTGATCTACAATGAAAAATATTTAAAAATATTTACCATGAACCATGAGAGACTATGGACTCTGAAAAACAACCTGAGGGGTTTTGAAGGGGCGGGGGGTGGGAGGTTAGGGGAGCCAGGTGGTGGGTATTAGGAGGGCACGTATTGCATGGAACACTGGGTGGGTGCAAAAACAATGAATACTGTTATGCTGAAAAGAAATAAAATAAAATAAAAAATTAAAAAATTTACCTTTCACAGAAACTAGACAACATCCCAAATTGACTTCCTTTAATTCTTCAGTGAGAATATTAAAACCGAACTGCTGAATCTCAACCCATTTGTATTTGTATTTTATTATATATTAATAAGAAGATTTCACTGAGTTGTAATAACAGTCACATTCCAAGGAATGTTCTTGTCCCCATGGTGTAGGAGTAAAATTTCCTTTAATAAATCTTAGGTGGCTAAGAAACAGATGAAATCTATAAAAATCTAATTCAGCCATAGAGTTAAGACTGGAACTGGGTGCCCCAGAGCCCAAAAGTAGTTCAAATAAAAATTTAAGTTACAAAAAATTTAATATGTTCCACCTTCTTTGACAGTTCTTTATTTGCTCTCTGTTGACCTTTGAGCAGAGCCAGCAACTTTGTTGAACAAAAGCAAGCAAACAGGGCTTTTGGACTGAAAAACTTAAAATGTGTTAATCAAATGTTCAGATGATGTTAAAACTGGCAGGGTTATGGAACAGAACTAACGTGCAAAATGAACGTTTATATACTTAGAAATGGTCCTATGAAGAAGGAATAATGTCAACAAGAGAAAGCACAAATATTAGGAACAAACTTAAGATAAAAAAAAAAAGACAACCACAAATACAAGGGAGATATCACTAAAAATAATTATGGCTTAAGAGGCTTGGAATTCATAACTGACTACAAGCTCAGTAAGAGCCAGGATTGCAATACTATTGCAAATATGACCTAGAAATATACAGAAAAATTATACATTAAGCAAGGGATTCTCACTCTTTACTAGTCACAGTCTTATAAGAATGAACATCTACGGAGTCTTTTTAAGCACCACGCAATGTGCTAAATATTTTATAAACATATCACTCAATCTCCCCAGTAGTCTACCCCATAGGTTTTATTTAGCTCCATTTTGTAGAAGAGAAAATAGAGGTCTCAGACTTCCCTCAACTCTTTCCTAAACTATACTCTCGCATATTTCCTGGTTTTTCACTCTATCTACCCACTAACATATCATGCAGCTTCATTATGGATTACTGACCATTCTCCTATCACATTCACAGTTTATTTTACTATGCCTCCAGATTGCTCCACCCCTTGGTCAGCATGCTTTGTCTTCTTGGCTGAACTCTGAGCTCCTGCAACTGGGTCTGCTCTTGCTACTTGTGCAACATTCATGAAATAGGATCCACGTCTTTAGTATGAACAAACAACATTGCACTGATAAGGTAGGAATGTCAACAGAAAGTATCTCAGAAAGTATTTATTCTGAAGTGGTAGACCTGTTCAAATTTCATATCTGTTTAATACAGGGTGGATATTGAGAAAATGGCACAATAGTCTTAAAGAGTAAAATGTTCTGACACTGGAATCTAAATGGAGTCTTTTCCCTCTTCCTTAAATAATTTTTTTCCAATTTAACATAATGCATGAATGGTTGTTTATGACAGATGACGTTATCTTGTGTTCTACTTTGATTTACTGATGAAATTACAGCAATGAATCATATTTAATTATGATCACTAAAAGAGATAAATCAAAGTACACAATTACCTGTTCATCACAAAAATCATGAAAAATGTTTATTTTAAAAATTCTGGTGGATGGGGTGCCTGGGTGGCTTAGAGTTAAAGCCTCTGCCTTCAGCTCAGGTCATGATCTCAGCATCCTGGGATCGAGCCCCGCATCGGGCTCTCTGCTCAGTGGGGAGGCTGCTTCCCTCTCTCTCTGCCTGCCTCTCTGCCTACTTGTGATCTCTCTGTCAAATAAATAAATAAAATCTTTAAAAAAATTCTGGTGGAGAGAGAAACAACTAAATGTTTCTTACCTAATCCAAAACAGTTCCATTCTCAATTGCAACTTCAGAGAATGATGAGAATCTGAAAATTAGAATGTCTTTTAAAGGGTCTATTTGCCAGCCTTCAGGCAGCTGGAGAGCAAAACATTTCAGGACCAGTTATTTAGTCTCTTCTTGGAGTCAATCAGCAAAGCATTTTAGTTCTAAAAATACCAATCTTTCACACAATTTTCATTTTTGCTATGTCTACACAGTACCTAAAAACCAGTGGCATAAGATTATTTTTTTTTAATTGAGCAGGCTTCTATATACAGCTTTAAAGCAATTTTTAAATCAGGGACAGACTAATTAGCAGCATCTGGTTGGTGGGTTTGCTACATTTTTAAAACCATAAAAGTTTTCATTATATTCAATAGGAATTTCTACTGCTTCTGTTTTAACCACTTTTCTATTTTCCTTATCTCTGAATAATAAAAAACTATTAAATACTTCTCTTTATAACACTCATTGAAGATGGAATTCCAATTACTTCTTGTCTTTTTAAAAAATATTTTATTTATTTATTTGACAGACAGAGATTACAAGTAGGCAAGAGAGGCAGGCAGGGAGAGAGAGGAGGAAGCAGGCTCTCCGTGGAGCAGAGAGCCTGATGCGGGGCCCGATCCCAGGACCCTGGGATCATGACCTGAGCTGAAGGCAGAGGCCTTAACCCACTGAGCCACCCAGGCGCCCCCAATTACTTCTTGTCTTAAAAAAGTCTCCATTACAGTAGTTTGTTCTCATATCAAAGAAAAAAAACTTTTTTACTACTTTTCTCTGAAAATTAAAGTTTTCCATCTCAATTTTTAAAGTATAGAAAGTCTACCCCATAATAAGCACCAAGATATATAGCTATTATTATTACTGTAATTATATCATAAGAAAAAAGAAGAAGATATACTACACCATTTATTGGAACATAATGTCAGAGCATAATCCAAAGAAAAAGCTTTAATCTACAAATTGGGGTACCCAGAAAGGAAGAGCTGGAACTCAAGAGTCAATACCTAAAGCCAGCTGTCAGCACTATGTCATATAGGCCTCTAATCTACAGAGTACAAATGAATACAGAGTACTTAAGAACAATGTAGGACCCCAGAGATTCTAGGATGTTGTGTCCTGAGTCACACCAGCAGGAAGAGCCACAAAATTATAAACTTCAAATGGGTCTAATAACTGAACAAAGCTGAGCCTGCATGTGGGTAATTCAGTAAGCCAAATGGATAATTCAAGAAAGCAGAAGCAGGAGAAATAAGTTGGGGGCTAATATCTTTCCATGGCAATAACTAAGATGAAGATATGTATGTTCCCTGGTGAGAGAAAGTACTTTGCATGTGGCAGATGATTTCTATCCTGCCTTTTACTGTGAGCTGAGCCTCACTGTATACATTTCCTTTTTTGAAAAAAAAAATTTATTTCTTTAATTTCCTTTCAGTGTACCAGAATACATTTTTTATGCATCACACCCAGTGCTCCATGCAATACATGCCCTCCATAATACCCACCACCAGGCTCACCCAAACTCCCATCCCCGCCCCTACAAAACCCTCAGATTGTTTTTCAGAGTCCATAGTCTCTCATGGTTCGTCTCCACCTCCAATTTGCCCCAAATCCTTTCTCCTCTCCATCTCCCCATCTCCTCCATGATATTTCTTATGCTCCAAAAATAAGAAAAACCATATGAAAGTTGACTCTCTCTGCTTGACTTATTTCACTTAGCATAATATCTTCCCCTACCATCCATGTTGATACAAAAGTTGGGTATTCATATTTTCTTTTGGAGGCATACTACGCCATAGTGTGTATATGGACCACATCTTCCTTATCCATTCGTCTGTTGAAGGACATCTTGTTTCTTTCCACAGTTTGGCGACCGTGGCCATTGCTTCTATGAACATTGGGGTACAGATGGCCCTTCTTTTCACTACATCTGTATCTTTGGGGTAAATACCCAGTAGTGCAATTGAAGGGTCATAGGGCAGCTTTATTTATAATTTTTTGAGGAATCTCCACACTATTTTCCAAAGTGGCTGCACCAACTTGCATCCCCACCAACAGTGTAAGAGGGTTCCCCTTTCTCCACATCCTCGCCAACACACGTTGTTTACTGTCTTGTTAATTTTGGCCATTCTAACTGGTGTAATGTTGTATCTCAATGTGGTTTTGATTTGAATATCCCTGATGGCTAGTGATGATGAACATTTTTTTATGTGTCTGATAGCCATTTGTATGTCTTCATTGGAGAAGTGTCTGTTCATGTCTTCTGCCCATTTTTTAACATGATTATCTGTTTTGTGTGTGTTGAATTTGAGTTCTTTATAGATCC
>PISX010027772.1:0-22521 GCA_004024625.1 Mellivora capensis | reverse complement strand
TTTTTATTTATGCCTTTTACTCAGAATGAACAATTACTAGTGGCTGCATTAAATAATTTCTCTTCATTAACTGATTTAAAGCAAGGTAGCATATATATGACCCCACAAATTATGGGATACACTTATACAACAAACAGTCATTTAAAAATGCCATTAGCTCTCATAATAATATTAGCAGTATTTTCTTAACATTCCCTAATCTTCGGTCCATATGATTTGCCCCAATTTTCTCAAAAGTTTTCTTTAAAAATCAGTTGAAGTGAATCAAGTTTTTGTTTTTAGTTTTAGTATTTTTTAAACCTTTATTTTTTTAGAGAAGTTCTGGATTCACAGAGAAACTGAGAATGTACAGAGATTTCCCATTCCCATATATACATAGTCTGCCTGTGATCAATATCTCCCATAAAAGTTGCAGATTTGTTACAATGGTGAACCTACACTGACACATTATAATCACCCAATATCCCTAGCTTACACTAGGGTTCACTCTCAGTACTGCACATTCTATGGGTTTGGACAAATTTTATAATGCCACGAATCTACCATGATAATATCATACAGAACATATTTGCTGCCCTCAAAATCCTCAGTGTTCCTCCTATTCATCCCTCCCCTCACCCCAACCCCTAACAATCACTGATCTCTTCAGGGTCTCCATGTTTTTGCCTTTTCCAGTTATCATATAGTCAGAATCACACAGACTGATCATAGAATAGCCTTCTCAGATTCACTTCCTTCATTTACTAATAAATATTTAATGTTCCTCCAGATCTTTTCATAGCTTGATAGTTCATGTCTCTTTAGTGCTGAATAATATTCCATTGTTTGGATGTACTACAGTTTATTTATGAATTCACCTACTGAAGGGCATCTTGGTTGCTTCCAGGTTTTGGCAATTATAAATAATGCTGCTATAAATCAGGGTGTAGGGTTTTTTTGTAAAAAAACAAACAAAAAAAAAATGTTTCCAGTTCCTTTGGGTAAATACTAAGGATTGCAATAGTTAGGTCATATGGTGAGTTTGTATAGCTTTGTGAAAGACCGTCAAACTGTCTTCCAAAGTGGCTGTACCATTTTTGCATTCCTACGAGAAATGTGTGAGAGTTCTTGCTGCTTGATAGTCTCATCAGCATTTGGTGATTCACTGTTTTGGATTTTGACTATTCTGCTAGGTGTGTAGTGGTATTTCACTCTTGTTTTAATTTGTAATTCCCTGGTGACATATGATGTGGAGCATCTTTTTATATGCTTATTACCTTCTCTATATCTTCTTTGGTAAGGTTCCTGTTAATATGTTTGGCCTTTTTTTTTTTTTTTAAGAGAGAGAGAGAGAGAGCTGGGTAGGGGGATAAGAGGGGGATAGAGGGAGAGGGAGAAAGAATCCCAAGCACACTCCACACTTAGCCAAAATCAAGAATGGGAGGCTTAACTGACTGAGCCACTCAGGTACTCTGGCCCGCAGTTTAATCAGATTGTTTCCTTACTGTTGCATTTTAAGTGTTCTTTGTATGTTATGGATGACAGTCTTTCTTAGATGTGTCTTTTGAAAATATTCTCTCCTCGTCTGTGACTTATTTTGTTCCCTGGACATTATTCCTTGTATAGAGAATTTTTAAAATTTTAATGAAGTCCTTGTTATCCATTATTTCTTTCATGGGGTTGTGTCCAAAAAGTCATTATCATCGCCAAGGTCACCTAGATTTCTTGTGACATCTTCTAGGAGTTTGATAGTTCTGTGTGTTACATATAGGCATATAGGTTTATGATCCATCCATTTTGAGTTGATTTTTATGAAGAGTGTAAGATTTTTATGAAGACTGAGTCTGGATTCCTTTTTTTTTTTTTGTATGTTGATGTTTAGTTGATTCAAAACCATTTTTTGAGGACTTTGTCTTTGTTTCATTGTATTATTTTGTAACACAAAGTTTTGTTTCTATGGAGGTCTATTTTTAGATTCTCTATTCTATTCCATTATTTTCCTTGTCTATTCTTGTACCAATATCACACTATCTTGATTATTACAGCTTTATAGGAAGCCTTGAAATCAGGTAATGTCAGTCCTCCAATTTGTTCTTCTCCTTCAATATTGTGTGGGCCATTCTGAGTCTTTTGCCCCTCCATATAAACCTTGGTGTCATTTTATCAATATGCACAAAATAACTTGGGATTTTTATTTCAATTGCACTGATTCTATAGATTAAGTTGGGAAGAACTAACAATTTGACAATATTGAGGTTTTCTATCCATTAACAAGGAATATCTCTCCATTTTTTTCAGTTCTTTGAATTTATTCAAGAGAGTTATATAGTGCGCCTAATATAGTTCTTGTACACATTTTGTTTTATTTATATCAAGTATTTAATTTTCTTGGGTGCTAATGTAAGAATCATTGTGTTTAATTTCATATTTCACTTGTTCATTGCTGGTATATAAGAAAGTTATTTTCTTTCATATATTAACCTTGTATTATGCAATCTTCCTATAATTGTTTTTATAAGCACCGCTAGTTTTTTTAAAAATCAGTTCTTTAGGGGCACCTGGGTGGCTCAGTGGGTTAAAGCCTATGCCTTCGGCTCAGGTATGATCCCGGAATCCTGGGATCGAGCCCCGCATCGAGCTCTCTGCTCAGCAGGGAGCCTGCTTGCCCCCCACCTCTCTCTGACTGCCTCTCTACCTACTTGTGATCTCTGTCTGTCAAATAAATAAATAAAATTTTTTAAAAAAAATCAGTTCTTTAGGCTTTTATACACAGAGAGTTTTATTTCTTCCTGCCCTATATGTATACATTTTATTTCCTTTTCTAGTCTTCTACATTAGCTAGAACTTCCAGCATGATCTTGAAAAGGAATAGTTAGGAGATGTAGGTAGGAATAGGTAGGAGAGGATAATCTTCCCTTATTTCTGATATTAATGGGAAAGCTTTACATTTTCACTGTTAAATTTGATGCTAGTAGATATTCTTTATCAAGTTGAGGAAGTCCCCCCATTAGAAATTTATTGAGAATTCCTTATCATTCATTGGTGTTGGATTTTGTCAAATGCCTTTTTTTTTTTGCATCTATTGATGTAATCCTGTGATTTTTCTTTTATAATCTATTGATGTAATGGATTACATTAATTGATTTTTTGAATGTCAATCCAGCCTTGCATACCTTGGATAAATCTCACTTTGTAGTGGTGTATAATTATTTTTATCTGTTGTTGATTTAATTTGCTAATACTTTGTGGTGAATTTTGCTTCTATGTTTATGAGAGATATTGGTCTACACTTTTCTCGGTTTGCACCATGAACATATATTAAAGAGAGGCCTTATCATTTTTTTCTAGTATCTCCCTTCCTGCTTCTCTGGAAGGGTAGGATGCTCACCTGATTGGATGGAATCCCAGGATCATGGATTGGTCAACTATTAAGAGTCTAGAATAGTCTACAAAACTGTAAGATTATAAATTTATGTTGTTTTAGCCATTATGTTTTGATAATTTATACAGTAGAAAGAGAAAACTGGTAAGTCACTATATTGGTGAATGTTTAGTTTTTCTGGTATTATATGTGTTATTGGGGACAATGTTTTTACAAAGCAAGGTAACTTTTTGTCCTGAATTTTGCATTATTTTATTGAGGTACAATTTAGAAGTATGAAAACTGAATTAAAGTGTATTGTCCCATAAACAGTAAGAGAAGACAGTTTTAGTACATCCTAACCAGCACTGAGTATTATATAGTACACTTCTAAGTTTTTATTAGTTTTATAGGTGATATTTTCTCTTTTTCTTTAACTTGCATTCTTTAAAATTACACAGTTTTCATATGTTGATTAATAATTAGTGTCTCTTCTTTCATGAACAATCTATTCATGCTTTGCTTCTTCCTCTTTTTTTTTTTTTAAACTGGGTGTTTCTAAGTTTTAATTAAAAATATTTGCCTCTTTTTCGGGATGCCTGGGTGGCTCAGTTGGTTGAGTGGCTGCCTTCGGCTCAGGTCATGATCCCAGTGTCCTGGAATCGAGTCCCACATCAGGCTCCTTGCTCGGCAGGGAGCCTGCTTCTCTCTCTGCCTCTGCCTGCCACTCTGTCTGCCTGTGCTCACTCTCTCTCTCCCTCTGTCTCTGACAAATAAATAAATAAAATCTTAAAAAAAATAAAAAATAAAAATATTTGCCTCTTTTAAATATCACTAGCTCTCTGAAATTGTATTTTGAGGTAAGTGAAGTACATTTACATATGAACATAAATGTATTTTTCTAATTAAGTCAAGAATATTGCTTATTTCCCAAGTTTTCAAAGTAGTTATTACCAACTCATAACATGCTTAGTATTGTATCTTATATAAATAATGTACTTATTTAAGTATATTGCCCTTTACTAAAGAGATGTATTTGCCTCATTTGTTTCAATTGTGTCTGAACTCAAAATAACATTTACTTTGTGAATACAGAATTTTAGTAAAAATGCTTCCAAACTTCCATAGTTTTATTTTCTTATTATATCCTATATGGGTGTTTTAATCTTGATTCCACTTGAAAGCAGGGGCTGAGATGTGGGCTTTTTTTTTTTTTAAGATTTTTAAATTTATTTGACAGAGAGAGATCACAAGTAGGCAGAGCGGCAGGCAGAGAGAGAGAGAGGAGGAAGCAGGCTCTCTGCCTAGCAGAGAGCCCAATGTGGGACTCAATCCCAGGACCGTGAGATCATGACCTGAGCTGAAGGCAGAGGCTTAACACACTGAGCCACCCAGGCTCCCCGAGATGTGGGTTTATATGCAGATGACTGAATTGGGCAAGTGATCCTCAAGAGATGAACTAAGGAGAGTGAATTGGAAAAGATGGAAAGCTAAGTGAACATGCATTATCAAGATGGTCAGCCAGTGCCCTATGCCTCGGGGACCTTCTGAGGAAGGTCAGATTGCACGTAACATGTCTCCAAATGAAGAAGAGTTAAAGCATTCTCCACTGACTCATATCCCCCACTTCCTGACCATGGCCCTTGAAGCCCCTTACCATACACAAACACTTTCAGATGCTCACCAGTGCTGAGCCAACTGTCATAGGCACCCCAGGCCACAGCATCGCAGAAGTGATAAACACCGCATGCCATTAAGGTGAGAAACCTAATTTCAAGCCACAAAAAGAAACCACACACAATCCATGTTCTCCTACAGATAAGCCAATCAACTCCAATTTGTCTCTCTAAGCCAGTTTGAATTAAGGTTCTGACTCTGGCAAGTAAACAAGATGGTAAAGGGAGATATATTAAAACTGTGCTTTGATTTGGGCAGGTGGCTTAAATTCTCTGTGGCTTTAGATTTTCACCCATGAAATCCTAACTCATAGTGTTGTTTTGAAGATGAAATGATCTAATAGCAATATTATTATTATCAATGTTGATAATAATATTATTTATATATATATATTTAAGATTTTATTTATCTATTTGACAGACAGAGATCACGAGTAGGCAGAGAGGCAGGCAGAGAGATAGAGGGGGAAGCAGGCTCCCTGCTGAGCAGAGAGCCCGATGCGGGACTTGATCCCAGGTCCCTGGGATCATGACCTGAGCCGAAGGCAGAGGCTTCAACCCACTGAGCCACCCAGGCGCCCCTATTATTTATATTTATTGAAAGCAAATGATACCATTACTATTAATTTAACTTTAAAAATTAAAGTGCTATTATGTAACTTCTGGTATTTTTCAGTAGATGCAATAATCCATTTTCTTTAGTTACATTTTATGATATTATTTAAATTATCTGTAATGAATACCTTTGATATAGATAGTGAAGCAACTGCTCATGTAATAGTTGTTCAATAAATACTGATTGAAATTCTCTACAACTAAGAATCTCGGTGATCAATGATAGAAAACAAAGTCTTTTGAGATCCATAAAATAAAAGGAGAAGATTGTTCATTTTTAAATAAACAATGTGCAAGGAATTTTATGTGAATATCATTTGTATGCATGTTTAATTAAAGAGTTGTATGGACTGAAGTGGAAGATGACACAAACAAATTGAATTGGTGTTTTTTTGTCATGTGTTATTGTTATTCCACTAATGTCTTTTTACTTGGTTAGAAGAAAAATGTAA
Source organism: Mellivora capensis (assembly GCA_004024625.1). Classification (NCBI taxonomy): domain Eukaryota; kingdom Metazoa; phylum Chordata; class Mammalia; order Carnivora; family Mustelidae; genus Mellivora; species Mellivora capensis. The sequence continues at coordinate 16,438 of PISX010027772.1, read as the reverse complement.
TTCAAAAGAGAATATTCCATAGAGCAGTTTCAAGGAACTTATTTTTTCTTTTCTATTTCTGAATATTATTCGAAGTTCAAACTAATCTTAGTCTTCAAAAATGCTTTAAAGTAGAGAGCTCTGGATGTGATTCCACATTTAACAGAATCTAGAAATACAAGATCCTAACATCCAATATAAATGAACAACAAATGGAAAAGGCTTCAGAAATGTTCAAATCCACTTAACGTGTAGACTTTAAAGAATGTTGAGCTCTCTATTGTTTTTCTATTTTTTGAAGCTTTCACATACAAATCAACTTCTAAAAATCCTCCTTAATGTTTTAATTAAGGAGTGCAAACTCTTTATTATGTATTATTTAGTTGGTAACTGTAAAACACTCGAACGTGATCATTGGTTGTAGAAAATAACAAAGCATCTTAAATTATTTTTGAAACTTTCCTTGGAAAGAAATAATCAAAGTGGATATAACACATAGCATTTTAAAAGGATAATGACGTAAAATGTTTAGTAAACAAATGCCAATAATGGCAACATTTTGAGAAAATATTAACTTAAATTAATTTGATATTTTTCCTCTAAATGTTTCCAAAATTAGACCCTCCCCCATGACCACATATATGGTCTCTCCAAGAAAAATTCTTGGTATCTCCAAGAAAAATTCAAAAGTAATGATTTTTTTTTTTACTTCATGGATTAAATAGATATGGTAGAGAATAGTTAAATGGTTTGTACAGTAGTAGAGAGCAAGTTATTGATGAAATGAATGTATAATCCCTATCAAGTCCTACATTTGATTTCTTTGTAATGCCTGATGCTGACAGTCCAGAAAGAACAATGCATATGTGATTTGGTGATTGTTTACATACCTTCTGTAGAGGAAGGGTAACAAATTGAATTAACAAGACAGGGGCACCTGGGTGGCTCAGATGGTTAAGTGTCCAACACTTGATTTTGGCTCAGGTCATGATCTCAGGGGCCTGGGATCAAGCCCTGTGTTGGGATGTGTGCCCTTTGCAGAGCCTGCTTGAGTTTCTCTTGCTCCCTCTGCCCCTCCTCCCACTCACACTCTAGCTTTTGCTCTAAAAATAAATAAATAAAATCTGAACATTAAATTAAATTAGCAAGACAAACCTGTGCCTAAATACATTTATAAACTATTGGAAGAAACACAAAGCTACAAAAAATTTCTGTATTAAGAATGTGATGTGATAAATATTATAATAAGTACAATATTCTTAGATGAACATTGAAAAACATGAGACTAATTCTGCCTGAGATGATTTGGGAAATCCTCTTTGCAAAGACTAATTTTAATTTCATTTTCAAATGCTATAGGTCAGGTATTTTCATATTCATCTACCTATTTGTTAAAATCAGAAGTTAAGTCCAATTCTATTTAACACTAGAGCGCAAGTTCTTTTCATTTCAACAAGAAGACAGGAAAAATTAAGAGCAGCTTAGAAATAAACAATCTCTGTCTCTGTCTCCCTGGGTCCCCTCCCTCTCTCTTTTCTTCTTTTTCTCCTAAGGATGATACACAATAAACACTGCTGGTAGTCATATACAGGGGAATTTGAGCCAAAGAATTTAGCATTATATGCCAGCTTCCAGGCTACCATGAGCTCAGGGTCAAGTGACAGGATTATGCAAGCCTGAAAAAAAAATGTCTGTTTAGATAAAGGGAATAAAGAAGGAATTAAAAATGTTTTGACTCCAGCCTTGGAGATGTAAAATCAATCACATTAACAAGAGTGAAGAGTTGTGATTTCAGCAAGGTTAGAGCCAACAGAAGACAGAAAGGGCAGGTTTAAGATAAATGCACTTAATCCTGCATCCCCACTTCACCCTTCCAGAGACAAAATAACACCTTGGCTTCAGGGGTCCTTGAAGCCCCTTGCTTCCACCTCCACTCCCACATACATACCATATGAGTATATAGTAACAATACATGCTTGTCAGGCAGTTGTATTTCCAAGGTAAATTCCCAGATCCTCAATGTAAACATATTACTGACTCTGATCCCAAATCTTATAAAGAAATTTGGGAGGCAGCACCTTTGGGGAGGAAAATGTTAAGTTCATTTTTTTAATATGTTGTATTTACGTGTAATACAGTTCATGTAGTTACATGATGTATGAAGTTTTATGTACTGTGTATAGGACCTACAAGAATTAGGCTTAGTAATGTTGGACTGAAAGAGTTCCTTGAAGGTGAAGAGCATATTTAGGGTTGAAATAGGAATATAATTCAAAGTATGGGAATGCTGACAGCCCACTTCAGAATACAGTTTTAGAGAGAAGATAGAAAAGAACAAAAATAGCCAAAAAAAAAAGGGGGGGGATGGGGGATCTTTTAGAAAAATGGGATAAGTAAGTATCCCACTGATTTTGACTGGCTTCATTAGAGCCAAGTTGTTTCAGCTGGCAAAGTGAAATCTGAAGGCTTGACAATGATGGTAGAGATGAAGTGGATAGAGAAAAAGCACAGATTTCCTTCAATATTCCAAGAAAATAAACCCTGAGATAGTATGAGGGAAATGCCACACTTGGTAACTGCTTCCTTGCTGGTGATGTACACACTAATGATTCACTGTTCTGTGTCTTCTCAAAAGCTACTCTGGTGTATAGTTGTTTTTTTAGTGGACTGAAAAACATATTCCCCTCTAAATCTTTGCTTCCAGAAAATGCCATTTCCAAGTGCAGTTCTTTGGAAATGCACAGTTTCTGATATTGTAAAATAGAACATTTCAAAGTAAGTTCAGCTTGTTTTTAATCTTCTCCCATTACCTAATTTTATAATTATTTAAATGGAAAACTCATATCTTCAAAGTCCTTTTACAGTATTCATTCTTCAGAGCCTTAGCATTATTAATAGTGAAATAACCTCAACTGCCAAAGATGGCAGAGAATTTAAAAGTAAGCCGAAAAATGCCATAGATCAGCTCAAAGATGACACAAAGCTCGTGCACTAAAATCCATGAATATAACTCAAAGGAGAGCATCTTCCATTCTCTAATTAATATTATTTTTAAAATGATTCTAAGTGACTTCTAAGAATTGAGTAATCAGCAAGTCAACAGTAATCTAACTCAGTGTATTCACAGTAAAATGATGGAACATAGAATATGTGTGAAAGTTTCGGATATTGCTAGGAAATACACAGCCAGTGTTACTATAACTTAACGAAATGTCTCAAATCAGAGTACATTTAAAACAGAATATGAGAAGGTGATAGGAATGTCATAGGCAGGAACTTTGTCAGATAACTGACTGCTGATAATTTGCTGATGAGGGACGTGATAGAAAACTCATAAAAACAGACTGCAAAACTGAAAAAATAATTAAAGGATAATATAAAATTATTTAGTATTTTACATACCTGCAAAACTACTTAAGTATAACTTTATTACAGTTCAGTTCTTATGGTTTTTCATAGGGTTGATGCTCAATATTTGTGCACAGATTAAATTACATGAAATATATACTAGTAGAGAAAGCAGGGGAACATGGATTCATGGACAAATTTTTCTCAGTTTTACTTTGCTTTCTCTTACCCTTCCCCTGCCTCCAAGTCCTGGTTTTGTTATCCATTTTGCTCACTGCCTTCAGGTTTTCTCTAACCTCAGTTAATGGCAGTGATGGACATATTTCTGTCAAAATATTTGGCTGCTTTAAAGAGGAAACTTAGCTAACTAAAATTAACTGATTTGGAATACCTCTTCTTCTGGAAATGTCAGCTAAAGGCCATGTTGTGCAGTTGGAAGCAAAGGACATGTTAGATGAATTCATTATAAGAGATCTTTTTCATTTCTTTCTAACCTTTGAAAACTATGTTCCAATGAAATTAATTAGCTTGATGTAGTTCTCATTTATACGATGTCTAATTTATACTAACAAAGTAAACTGTAGTTAGCAAGTAGCCTAAATATTTCAAGCAAATTGAAATAAACTTCTATTTAGTAACTATTCCAGAAGAAAATATTTTTGTTCCAATGACTCGCCTAATTGTCCCAGTCATGACACTTTTGTTTACACAATTTATACTGTACACTAACACAATTGCCCAAATTTTTAAAGGAAAATAACTTTGGGTTGGTGAAAATTTTAGGAAACAGTGTTAGAGGATTTCCTTCTCCTTTGGTGCCCTCTGTTCTTGGTCATGTTGCTTTGAAGAATGAAGAGGTAGACCAGACAGAGCGGTGGGCAGCAAAGCAATGTTTATTGAGTGATAATAAAGATGGTACAAAGCTCCCAAAGAGGGAGGGGACCCGAGAGGGTTGCCATCGGAGTTTCTAAACCTAGGTGTTTTTATGGGCTTATTAGTGGGCTGTTTTAATTTGATTAGCCCTCCCCGCACCTGTCATCCAATCAGGTTATTGTCACCTATCCTATGAATGAGTGGAGGACTCCTTCCAGGGTGGTGTAAAATCCTTTTAAGGGTGGTTTCCCCTTCGTGCTGTGGCCCCTTATCCCTGCCTGCCTCCCTGCTTGCCTCCCCACTACCCTTCATCTGTTGCAGGGAGAGGACACAGATGACTGCAGTACCAGGGTTATTTTGCTATTGGTATGGCCTGGGAGTATTCCCCGTTTTTAAAACTCCTTCTAGCAAGAACATGAAAACAGTTTTCTCATGTACATATCAGATATTTAACAAACTATAGAAATGATCCCTGAAAGTATAGTCTTCGTATCAGATATTTAAAAGGCAACATCCAGTTCTCATATAAAAGTAATTTTTCCTTGTTGACCAAGAATTAATGTCCTAGGACAGAGCTCATAGAATGTTCTCGAATAAGAAAACTTTAATTCAAAGTTAAAGTAGCATTTGTTCTGTTCATTTATTTAATACTAGGATATGGAAGCTTGTTAGTCTTCTTTCAAACAGGTTTAACATTTTAGCACTTGTCTTACCCCCAAATAACAATGTGACTTTGTATTTTTACCAGAACCTTCCCCTTCATCCTTCTTTGGAATCAAAATATTTTTCCCCAAATCTTTTATATCATTCCATTTGCATTGTAATGCAAATTAATTTGTTCTGGTCAACAGATGCTCAATTGATAGGACAAGAGGCAAGATTGGAGTCTGAGTGTTTTGTGTCTATTAAGGCCAAAGTACTCAGTTTTAATTAATATTAAAAAATTGTCTTGGGATTAATTGCCTAGTTCTATTATTGTTTTCTTAATTAGGAAATGTTTTGGCAGTCGGGTTTAGTTCTCAGAGTTTTAAGAGTGTCAGAGTGGCTCCCCAAATTTAGAACATAGGTTAACAGGAGAATGGAGACTGCCAACAGCCTTAGGATTAATCTGTCTGACTGCGTCTGTCCCTTGTTACTTGACCATGGCTGTCATGGTGAAAGATGAACTCACTTGTGCTTGGACTGTTAATATAAATGAGCTCTATTTCACTTTGAGATGTCTTGATTGAGAATTCTTGAGATGACTGGGGTCAATTTTCTGAGAGGTTACAACGAATTTAGAACTTACAAGCACTATAAATAGCTTAAGCTGACCGTTTTAATATGACATACTTTACTCTTGGGTTGAATTTCATTTGCTGCCCCAAAACCAATTATTTAGGTTCTTTAAGACTTTCCAGAAATCACACAAAGTCCCAACTAACCAAAGCATAAATTTCCCTCCTAGTTACAGACGTTTTAGAGATATATTGAATTGCAGTATGTAGTGCTGATCCCTTGGGCACCCCACCGGCAAATTCTTTGTGTCCTGAGAATTGCCTAATTATGCCTTTTCTTTGTTCTCTATCTTTTAATCAGACTTTAACTTCTCTCCCTATGATTTCTTTGGTTTTATTAATGGAACTGCATGAAAAACTTAATCAAAATCCTCCTTTGCAAGTTTAAACAAATTAGACCTGTTTTTTCCTCCATATGTAATTTGTCTTTTATATTGTTTTTTTCTTTTTATGGTGATCTTATCAAAAAAACTAACTCATTACATTTTTAAAGACTAAAAACCAGATTATGGACCTGAAAATCCACTTATTTATTCCTATTAATAGTAGTTTTCTGTCATTTAAAAAATATTTCAGTGTCCTTTTTTTAAGGTGATCCATAATAATTACATACACATGTGTATGTATATAAAATTTCTTATGATGATAAGATATATTAAGTTTTATTGGGTTCTGATAAAGAAAAATTATCCTGGACAAATTAAAAAAAAGGAGATTATTTCAGACTATCACAATAGGAGAGAGAGACTGGATTCAGATCTCCTGAAACAAAAGGTGGGAGAGTTTTTAAGTGCTGGGTGAGCTAGTAGAAAATTACTAGATGACTTTTGTGGGCAAGGTTATTAGGTCATTGGTGTTTGCTAATTGGCACTTAAAAAGTTATGCTCCTGTCTTTCCACAGAGATTGGGATACAAGGGCATTTTATCTTGTTTTTTCCCTACTGAATTTCTTTCAGGTATAACTGATATATTAGTTTTAAGTGTACAACGTAATAATTCCATTTTTGTATAAATTACAATATGATCATCACAGTAAGTTTAGTTTAATACCCATCAACATACATATTTATACTTTTTTTCTCTTGTGATGAGAACTTTTAAGATCTACTCTTAGCAACTGTCAAATATACATACAAATATACACACAGTATTACTAACTATAGTTGCCATCCCCATGACTTACTTTATAACTGGAAGTTAGGATCTTTTGACTCCCTTTACCCATTTTGCCCACCCCTACACTCCACCTCTGGCATCTGCCAATCTGTTCTATTTCTATGAGCTTGCTTTTGTGGGGGTTTTTTGTTTGGTTTTTGTTTGCTTGTTTAGATTCCTCATATAATTGAGGTATCATTCTTTGACTTATTTCACTTAGCTTAATGCCCTCAAGTTCTTTCTGTATCTTTAGAAATGGCAGGGTTTCATTCTTTTTTATTTTTATTGCTGAATAATATTCCTCTGTGTGTGCATGAGTGTGTGTGTGTGTGTGTGTGTGTATTACATTTTCTTTATCCATTCATCTGTCAGGGGACACTTCAGTTGTTTCTGTGCCTTGGACATTGTAAATAATGAACATCAAGATGTATGTACTTTTTGAATTAGTGTTTGTGTTTTCTTTGGCTAAAATACCCAGAAGCAGAATTTCTGAATCATATGGTAGTTCTATTTTTAATTTTTTGAGGAATCTCCATACTATTTTCTATAGTGGATGCACCAATTTATATTCCCACCAATAGTGTGCAAGGGTTCCCTTTCCTCCACATCTTTTGGCAACACTTGTTATCTCTTGTCTTTTTGATAACAGCCATTCTGATAGGTGTGAGATGATATCTCATTGTGGTTTTGATTTGCATTTCCCTGATGATTAGTGATGCTGAACATCTTTTCACCAACTGGCCCTATCTTCTTTGATTATTACATTTCAAAGAGATGGTTCCAAATTCTGGAGAAAGACAGTCCTGCATTGTAAAACTGGGAGTCTGGGAGAAGATTTATATTTCAAAGGGGCAAAGAAATAGTTTACAATTGCAAGTTCCTAAAGTAAATGCTCAAAGAAAAGGGCAATTAGGACTCATAGTAAGAAACATCTCTAAAGTTTAGTTAAACTGAGGGAAATGTTAAGGCCATCTTGGTCAGTTCTAATAATTATTCATGAAAAAATTATAAAATGTAGCCAATAAGACAAATGTTGGCTCAAATATCTGAATATTTTCAAATGTATATTCTAGTGTCAAACAAAATATCTGGTTGCATTTTTATAATGGTTTTAAGTTTGCCAGTGCAGAATCTAAAAATTAAGCCGAGCCCATATATAAACATTAAAATGTCCTAAATTAGAACAAAATTTCCTTTGTTCTAATGCATAAATGTGAGAGAAATGATTAATGAGGATTTTTATATAAGGTTTATAAATTGAAATTATAGATGAAGAAATGAATTTATAACTAGTTTTAAATGTGATTATCTTCAATTTCTGGTTGGCTTTCATGGCTTCTGATAAAATCACAAGTTCTGTACTCACCTGTCTACAGTATCTAACTTGTTAATGATCTGAGATTTCATACTACTTGCAAGTTAATACATTTGCTTAAAATAGTTTTACTGGTGCTAGCAGGAGACACAAGACACAGGGCCAGAGACAAAAGAGTTTATCATAAGCACATCTTCATGTTCTCATTGGTTTTCTTGCCTTTCAAGTCCTGTGGGGAGTGATGTGGAATCAGGTCCAGTCAGATATTTCACATGTAATGCATTTGTATCACAGCTCAAGAATCTTGAGTTTAGGGGCACCTGTGTGGTTCAGTTGTTAAGTGTCTGCCTCATGATCCCAGGATCCTGGGATTGAGCCCCATGTTGGGCTCCCCACTTGGCAGGAGGCCAGTTTCTTCCTCTCCCACTCCCCCTATATGTGTTCCCTCTCTTGCTGTATCTCTCTCTGTCAAATAAATAAATAAAATCTTAAAAAAATAAAAAAGAATCTTGAGTTTAGGAAACCCCTAATCTTTAAAACTTCTGGCAAACATGCCCACCCTTTACCCCTCAGAGAGACTTTATCTTGACTATCCTAGTCAGGAAACAAATCTGTCCTCTGACCTTGAGGGAGACATTATCTTCATCATCCAAGGCTATTTATAGTACAAACATCCTTGACAGGATATTCCAGAGCAAAAGCTGATAAGGCATACAGAAACACCATGGAGAATAATCCCCTCATATGCAGAATTAGTAACTTCTTTTTAATCTAGATTTTTTTCTTTTGCATCATACCATTGCCCATTTAGTAATGAATGCCATTTTATTATGTATGTGTGTGTATATGCTGATTGGAATCTATAGTGAGTATTTGTGGCAACTAATCAGGAGTCTCTGTTCCAGAGGAAACTACATGAGTACTTCAAATGTCATTATTAAAATCTACATCACAGGGGCTCCTGGGTGGCTCAGTGGGTTAAAGCCTCTACTTTCGGCTCAGGTCGTGGTCCCAGGGTCCTGGGATTGAGCCCCACATCGGGCTCTCTGCTCCGCAGAGAGCCTGCTTCCTCCTCTCTCTCCCTGCCTGCCTCTCTTGCCTACTTGTGATCTCTGTCTGTCAAATAAATAAATAAAATCTTTAAAAAAATATCTACATCACAGAAATGCTAATGAGCATAAGAGGTCTTAGAATACATTTTTTTATTGGTGAAATGAATAGTGTTTAACATATGTAATTAGCTAGAGAAGAATTTATATATTTTTTTAGAGCAGGACTCTAAGAGAATAATTTTTCATTGTTTTTACCACTTTATCAAAAAGGACTCTGTAAGTTCACCTTAGAAGTTTTAACAGTTAGAATGGATAAAATTAACAAGATAGGGAACAACAAATGTTGGTGAGGATGCAGAGAAAGGGGAACCCTCTTACACGGCTGTTGGGAATGCAAGCTGGTATGGCCACTCTGCAAAACAGTATGGAGGTTCTTCAAAACGCTAAAAATAGAACTACCCTACAACCTAGCAGTTGCATTACTATATTTACCCCAAAATACTGAAGTAGTGAAAAGAAGGGCTGTATGCACCCCAATGTTCATAGCAGCAATATCCCCGATAGCCAAACTGTGTAAGGAGCCAAGATAAAGATGTGGTTCATATATACAATGCAATATTACTCTGCCATCAGAAGGGATGAATAACTACCATTTGCATCAACATGGATGGAACTGGAGAGGATTATGCTAAGTGAAATAAATCAATCAGAGAAAGACAAGTGTCATGTGGTTTCACTCACCTGTGAAATATAAGAAATAGCACAGAGGATCGTAGGGAAAGGGAGGAAAAACTGAAGGGCAAGAAATCAGAGAGGGAGACAAACCAGGAGAGACTCTGGACTCTGGGAAACAAACAGAGGGTTGTGGAAAGGGAGGTGGGTGGGATGGGGGAACTGGATGGTGGGTGTTAGGGCACGTACTGTGGTGAGCACTGGGCCTTATAAGCACTAATGAATCAGTGAACACTACATCAAAAACTAATGAGGTACTATATGTTGGCTAATTGAATTTAAATAAAAAAAAACAAATTAGGGGAAAAAAAAAAAGAAGTGTGACTACGTTTGCCATCTTCATGTGTTCCCCTGGGAGCACATCTTTCACAGAAAATTCTTGCCAGAGTGTCTGCAGATACAGACTGGGATCTCTACTCATCCTAGAAGAATTGTTTATATTACTATTTTTTCCTTATTAATGTATACATGATTTCTAGAGTATGGTCTAAGACTTGTTTTTATTGTATTTTATCAACTGACTGTAAAACTGTAGAAGAGAAAAGCATATTCACCCTCCACCTCTAATCATCTGAGTTTATTGACATATCTAAAGAACCTAATACATATATATATGGTATGCTATCTGCAGCATATTATATATAGTATGATACTATATATAATATATAGACATATCTCAGCGTACTATATATAGTATGTTCTATATATAATATAATATATATTATTCTATACTATAGATTGATGCTCTATAGGATACTGGCAAATGATTAACACATGGCTTGGGAGGGCAAGGGGACTTTGGGGTCTTTAAATTTCTGTGCCTTAAGTACTCCCACCGTGGCCTACTTTAGACTATCAAGGCAATGCCACTGAGGGAAGATATCTGGAAAACTGTCTCACAAGGGCCATTAAGAGCTGACTCTAGTAAGAGCTGGCTCCAACACACCACTCTTTAATGCCTTAATTTTTCTTAGAAGCCAGTTAGAAAAAAAATCAAAAATTTCATTTTTAGAAAAGGCTAACTCTTGCTTACTTAAAAGTATTCAGTAAAAGTTGCACTGCAATACTAAGCTCAGAAACAAAAGTGCCATACAAAATTTTAACTGTTAAAACTTTCATCATAAATTTGACAAGCATTCCTCATTCATTCATATTGTTTCCTTACTTCCTCCATGTTAAAATGGAGAAACTTTATTGAATACACATCTAGTTTTAATAGAAACAAGAAATAGTAAATCAGTATGTTGTAATAGGTAAGACCACCCGATATAAGAAACAGAAAGGCTCTTGTCCTTGAGACAAGAATTCTTAGTAGAAACAGTGGAGACTCTGGAACTGGTTAAATTCTTGGAGTTACTTTAGGGAAACGCATTAGCCTCCCCTTGTTACTTTGGAATCTCTGTGTGTCTGCTGAAGGCAGCGGTACAAAGTGGCTGATAGCTACAGTCTGAGATATAGACTGGCATTTTCCGCGGCAGCAGTCAAGAGTGAGTTATTTCAATCTGTGCTAGTGCGGCCGGAAAATTTACCTTCACATGGCTGGGATTCCATTTCAGTCTGTCATGATACACTACGCTGCACCTGCTTCTTCATGAGCCAGAACAGCAGTGCGACGTGGTTGCTGAGATTTCTAACCTCTTGAACATAGTTGCTAAAGCTAAACATCAAACGGAAGAGAAAAAATGAAAGAAAAAAAAATACTCTGTGGAAGGAGAACACCAAAATGAGTCGAGGGATACAAAAACAAACATATACGTATTAGCAAAGAGTTCTTCTCTCCATTTTATTTACAAGTACTTCTAAGCTTTGTCAATGCTTGAAAATGCTGAGTGTTTAAGATCATTCCACTTCTTAAATTTCACAATTTTTAAAAAAGACACATTAGTACAGTAAGAATTCAATCTATACTGTCCGAGATGAAGTAAAGATAAAAGTTATTTCAAAAATTATTTATTTTAGGGACACCTGGGTGGTTCAGTTGGTTAAGTGTCTGCCTTAGGTTCAGGTCATGATCCTAGAGTTCTGGGATCAAGTCCCGCATGGGGCTCCTTTCTCAGCGGGGAGCCTGCTTCTCTCTCTGCCTGCCGCTTCCCCTGCTTGGCTCGCTCTCTCTCTCTGACAAATAAGTAAATAAAATCTTAAAAAGGAAAGAAAGAAAGAAAGAAAGAAAGAAAGAAAGAAAGAAAGAAAGAAAGAAAGAAAGAAAGAAAGAAAGAAAGAAGGGAGGGAGGGAGGGAAGGAAAGGAAGGAGGGAGGGAGGGAAACAAGAGAGGGAGGGAAGAAGGAAGGAAGGAAGAAAATTATTTTAAAGTTACTGTTTGGAAAAGAAAGTTACTGTTTGGATCATTCACTTTGGAGCACCTTTTTTGTTTAAAACATGCCATTAAGCGGGATATGGATGTGGATTTCTCTTTCATTTTATAAAGGGTTATTAATGGAGTCCTATAATTCTAAAGTACATGAATGAGTTTCAGTTAATATGTGAACATTGTCAAATTATTTGCAAAATTTTGTAGACAATAGGTATTTTCCCATTCATTTGAAGATATTCCCTAACATTCATCAGTTTCTCAAAGGGGAATGTGACCTAAAAATTTAGGGACTAATACTGGAGTTTGTATAAGTGTGACAATGGAATTGATAGAATAAATGTCTCCACACACACACATACACACACACACACACACACACACTTCATGTCATTCATTAACCTAACATGATACTGTTACCCTTTTTTACCTGGTCTGATAGCACCAACAGTAGGATCATCCCTTCTTTGGCCTAGGGGACTGCTTAAAAGCAGGAAACTAAAATTGCATGAATATTACCTATAGAAAAGATACTATCCTGATTCCACTGGCACATTAGCACAAATAAGCTTCCCAGCTGGGGTGGTTAATATTTTAGCCACCAAAATACGGAAATATGGGGTAAATAAAGGACAATTACAAGAATTATAGTCCGAATGAGGGAAAGTGGGAGATTTGAGAAGAAAGTGTATGCAGTTAGGACTAAGACAAAAACACCCAAGCACGGACCAGGTACAAATTAAAGAAAAATAGTACATAGAGAGATTTAATTTATTTAATTTATTTTCTCAGTTGGCTTATGAAAATATTCATGTAATATTTGTATAGATGATTCATTAATTCTGACACTAACTTCTAGTCCTTGATATTGCAGAGTCAATTTTTTTCTCTTTACTTTCCTCTTGTTCTTCAGATAAAGTGAAAGTACTTTCCTGCCTTTCTCTCTCTCTCTTTTTCTTTCTTCTATTTATTATTATTTTTTAAATTTTTATTTATTCATTTGACAGACAGAGATCACAAGTAGGCAGAGAGGCAGGCAGAGAGAGAGGGGGAAGCAGGCTCCCCGCCGAGCAGAGAGCCCGATGCGGGGCTCAATCCCAGGACCTTGTGATCATGACCCGAGCTGAAGGCAGAGGCTTTAACCCACTGAGCCACCCAGGCGCCCCATCTTCTATTTATTATTTTTATATTTGGTATACAGTTAAGCAATATTATGCTATAGTTATTTATTTCTGAGATGAATCTATTTCACATCTTCCTACCCTCTCAGGGAAATTCAGCATTTGCAGCATAGTAGTTTCCAAGTTTGGTTGTATTTTTTAACTACTGAAGATATTATGATACTAATACCTAAGTCAATATTTAAGTCTGTTATCTCTGGGGTTAGACACAGTCATCTGTATTTTTGTAAAACTCCCACATGAACACCATTTGCAACCAAGTTTGAGAACCATGGTTCTAGGAGAATACACTTTCGTTATCTGTGTCCAAGATGGCCTTAATGTTCCCCTCAGCTGGATTAAATTTTAAACAGGGTTCTTCCTGATTCTGGTTCCTGACCTCCTTCCCTTGGAGCATTTGCTTTACAAAAGCATACATTCTTTTCTCTAGACAGTTTTGCAACTGGACAGCTGCAACCTCTGGACAGTTTTACAATCTGGGAGTGTCTTTCTCAAGGTCCTAGAGGCCATCTCTTGGAAACTTTGAAATGTCAACACCAAAAGACTTTGCACCCCTATCTCCCAATCTCTGTGGGAAAGTAGGAGTTTAACTTCCATGGATGTCATATTCCAAGTTGTAAAGCATCTCCCGTTATGAACATAAGAGAAAGTTTACTTTTCCTGTGGGCGAGACCCATTAGGAAATGGATGTGGCCGACAATCCTCCCACCCCAATTCTTTTTTTTTCCCTTTTTTAAAGATTTTATTTATTTGTCAGGGAGTGAGAGAGGGAGCATATAAGCAGGGGGAGTGACGGAGGCAGAGGGAGAAGCAGGCTCCCCACTGAGCAAGGAGCCCCGTACAGGAGTCAGTCCCAGGACCCCAAGATCATGACCTGAGCTGAAGGCAGAAGTTTAACTGACTGAGCCACCCAAGCATCCATCTACCCCAATTCTTTGTTTCAGTGGAGATGAGTTCAGACTGCATTCTTTGTAATAGTTGGGAATAAAGTCTTTTTGGTTTGGTTAACTTTGTCAGGTGCAATTTTTGCTTTCATATCTGTAAGAATAGATGGTTAGCCCAAGGAACCATTGTTTCCTTAGCCATTAATTTATCTTCTGCCTAAAGCAGATAGCAGGAGCAACACGCCCCATAGGTTCTTAATCATGATGCATGTGAGAATCACATGGGGTGCTTCAAACGATCCTGATGATTGGATCTTGCCCAAATAAATTCAGATTTCACTTGTCAGTGGGTGGGATGTGTTGATATTTTAAATATCTCCCTGACTTAGCTTGAGAAACACCTAATTAAACAAATACTATATTTTCTACTGATGCATTAGTAAGTCTACCACAGGAAAGAAAGAAAGAGTTAAAAAGGCAAAAGTCATGCCAAACATTTTGAAATACAGACTTCAAAATCTCTTTACCATTAAACACTTTTCTTTTGGGTAGTGCTGTTACTACTAAGATTATATTAGTTTCTATGAATTAGTTTTATGATTGTGTAATACAACTTTTACCTGCTAATATAAGTACCATTGTAGCAAAGTCAGACTTTCTTTTGATGTTAGTTACAATCTAAGCAATTAAGAAGATAAGAAAAATGCTATTTATATCGATTACATTGAAAGCCTATTGTTTGCTTAGGAAGCTGATAAAATTGAACAATTTTTTCACTTCTGAAAAATTTGTTAATCACTCAAGGCTTGAGCAGAGATGCAAACTCCACAGCATTTTATTTCTTTAGATATTTTTGTCTTAGTCTGTTTAGGTCGGTATAACAGAAAAACATAGACTGGGTTTATTTATTTCTCACAGTGATGAAGGCTGGGAAGTCCCAAATCAAGGTGCCAAAAGATTCAAAATCTGGTGATGCTTCATTTCTAGTTCATTGATGGCTTTCCTCTTGCTGTGCTGTTTCATGGCATAAGGGTCAGGGGGCACTCTGGTATCTCTTTTCAAGGACACTAATTTCAATCATGAGGGCTCCACTCTCATGACCTAATTACTTCCTAAAGTCCCTCCACCTCCAAATAATCTCCCCACCTCCAAAAACTATCACCATGGAGATTAGTTTCAACATATAAATTCTGGAGGGATAATTTAGTCCATAATAGGTTCTGATTCAGTCAAAGTTGAGTTTGAGTTCTGATTTCATGGATTCAGTTGCAAGAATATGAGGTAGCGGAGCACCTGGGTGGCTCAATGGGTTAAAGCCTCTGCCTTCCGCTAGGGTCGGGTCATGACCCCAGGGTCCTGGGATGGAGCCCCACATCGCATCGGGCTCTCTGCTCAGCAGGGAGCCTGCTTCCCTCTCTCTCTCTGACTGCCTCTCTGCCTACTTGTGATCTCTCTCTGTCAAATAAATAAATAAAACCTTTAAAAAAAAAAGAATACAAGACAGTATTATTAACTGTTGTCCCCATGCTGCACATTACATTGCAGGATTTATTTTAAAAAAGAAAAAAAAGAAGGAATAATAGGTAGCTGGAGAGAGAGGGTTGAGGATAATGTAAGTTAGATTCTGTATTCTCACTCTCTCACAGCCACACCAAGTAAAGCAGCAACCTAAGGAAACACCATGTGCTTCATATGCCCATTCCAACTAGTTACTCGACCATGACTAGTTCCTCAGTGTTTGCTCCTTGAGCATTTTAAGCTCTTTGGAGCTTTCTAGAAAGGAGACTCCTAGACTCCACTGCAGACATGCAAATCAGAATTTGTTTTCTAACTAGATCTCTGGGGGTGAGACTCACCCTTTTCCACCCCAGCCTGAACACAGTCCCAAACCCTCCTTCCCTTATATAGAAATCATGGCTTCACCACGGTATGACTTGAGATATTTCAGCTGAACTGGCATCCTGGAAAGGTCTTCACTAAAGCAGAACAGGAATGCTGTGTGGTCTCTATTTAATAATGTCCACTTTTATACATTTCAGTTTCTGTGTGTGAACACTGAGATAAATAGCCAGGGTCTTTAAACATGGGAGACAACTGCTAACAGTAATAATGGAAGCTTGTTCAGTTACACTTGCAGCGATATATAGGTCTTTACAAAAGCAACAGTTACCCTGTGCAGGTGGTGATAAATGTGAAACTATAAATTCTAGAAATAGTGGTAGTGAATAGATAGAAACAAGAGTGGTTCACAGATAAGGATATGAAGTATAAGCTCTTTATATTTTTCCAAAAATGAACTTCATATATTTTGTGGACTAGAGAGTTTTTTTTTT